>CAUYRT010104168.1:0-11477 GCA_963574885.1 Lepilemur ruficaudatus | reverse complement strand
CTGAGACACCATTCCTCTTGTCTTAAGTATACCCATATTTTTTAAACCTACAATTAAATTGCAATTTGTAGTGAAGTCAATAGCCTTTATGGTCTATGACAAGAAAGCAAATTAAGCTAGAAAAATTTCTAGATTTTTGATATTATATTTCAACTATAAGAAATTCAGTTATATTTTCTGAAATGCACTTAGTATCTAGAATATTTATTCTTCACTTGTACTTTACTGAATGACTTTTCAAGCAAGGTGCAATAAAAAAAGAAATTCAAACCGTACCTATCCCTATCATGTGAATCTGTATAGTTCTGAATCATAACACAGGGAGATGATTATGTGTCTAGACAGTAGGAATCTCATCCTACCAGATTCCTTGAGAAGAAGGGTAAACTCCAGATCAAATTGCTATTGGAAGGATGCTAGAGATTGAATCTATAAACTACAGATTTTTACTTATACCACAGTGGTGAATCCAGAATAGGTGATATCTCTCCTTTAAGTGTTCTTTCTGTTATTGGGTGACATATGATAAAAATCTAGGGGCGTAATGAAGTTAAATAAAGCAAAGAACTATAGCTGTGTTTATTGGGGGAGCTGATTTGAAGTGTTTGACAATGAGGTGTAGAGGTAGGTTCTCATTGCGGTATTATTCTCCCTTAGTTGAATATATTTTCTTCTCTTTGTGAATTACCTTGAATGACTCCACCTTTCTAATTAGGAATATCACTACACCACTATCTCTTACTTTATCAAAACTATTTACATGTTCAAATGCCTTCCCCGAAACTAATCATTAATAATTAATTAATGCATTTTTCTGTTTGATGAAGATCTTAAAGAGGTCATAGAGGAACAGAAGGATAAATGTACTTCAGAAAAATATATATTTTAAAAATATGAAATATATATTAACAATTCTGTTTGATAAATGCTCTTTTATTAAGAGCTAACAAAGAAATAATACTAGAAAAAAATACTTCAGAATGAAAGTCTTGAGTTAAACATAAATTCTTTGGAAAGCAAAAAAAGTATAAGACAGTTGAATTTAGCATTCTGATTTTCACCAAATCAGCGTAAATAAAAAACAGGTTTAAATGGGGCACTGGAAAAATATTGAGACTTTTGTTGAAGATAAGCTTAGAGAAAAAGGGTCAAAAATTATCCACGAAACATTTCAATGGGTACATTATAGGTTGGTTGTTTTTAATACTCTGTTCTTTGTTTTATTTGGTATTTTTTTCTTTCTATTAATGTTTAAAATGGAATTAACAGCTGGGCACAGTGGCTCACACCAGTAATCTTAGTACTCTGGGAGGCTGAGGCGGGTGGATTGTTTGAGCTCAGGAGTTTGAGACCAGCCTGAGCAAGAGCGAGACCCCCATCTCTACTAAAAATAGAAAGAAACTAGCTGGGCAACTAAAAATATATGTAGAAAAAATAAGCCGGGCATGGTGGCACATGCCTGTAGTCCCAGCTACTTGGGAGGCTGAGGCAGGAGGATCTCCTAAGCCCAGGAGTTTGAGGTTGCTGTGAACTGGGCTGACGCCACGGCACTCTAGCCCGTGCAACAGAGTGAGACTCTGTCTCAAAAAAATAAATAAATAAATAAAAATAAAATGGTACTAACTTCTTTTATCAATTTTAATAAATAAACACTTTAATGATGTAAATATGGACACATTTTTGAAAAAAAAAATCCCTTTGTTCTTGATTTCTGTTCCTAAGGCTGATCATGTCTAAATCACTTTGTGATTCTTTTACTTCTCAGAAAAAGGCTCATGGGTGGATAATTAGAAAAATAACTAAATTCTCTCTAGAGAAACTTCAAATGGTGGTAAAACTCCTGAATAAAGTAAAAAACTGACTCTCAAAATATATTGAGAATTTCCACTGGGTGGACAAATAAGGGGAGTAATTTATGTTATCCAAATTTTTCTTAGGACAGAAAACTTGGCATAAGAATCTCACTGGATCATTGAGTTGGTGCAAAGCTCTCATCTGTCAATGTCATGTAATCAAATTGGTTTGGGCTGCCACTGAAAAATCATCCTGATGTTATTCCTGCCAAGAAGTAAAACAAACAAACAAACACAAATGCACACACAAACCCACTTACTGTGAATTTAGATGATATATCTAGTTCTGCCTTTCAGTTCTGATATACCTTACTTAATTAATAAGCATTTGATTTCTCCGTTTATTGTGACAATGTTGTTAGAATTAGAAGTCCTATCTTTCCATAGTTTTCTTCTTGTCTCTTAGCTTTATCAATAGCAGTAACCACTGTCTTTAAACACAGACACACAGACAGCAAACTCTTTTTTGACTCTGTGCAGCCATTGTTTTATTTTATTTCTGCAATTTTAAAGACTTTAGTAGCATACAATATGTTTAGGAAGTTTCTAATTAGGCACAAGGAAAACATTTGCATGTTCTTTGAGTAAAAATGGAATATGAAATTCCTTCTGCTTACTAGATGTTTTTTATCCCAAATAAAAAATGGTTTGAGATGGCATACAGATTCACTTTAAGAGTGTCTCTTTATTTATTGAGAAATCAATTGCTCCTTTCCTTCTTCATCTTTATAACGTGTCTTGTTTATATCCTGCACAATTAGATTTGAGAGGGGAATTCTCTATACTGTTCATTAGCACTGACAAACTTCAATATATAACCACATTTCTTGTTGAATCGATGTTATACTTGAAATTTACTTGCCTATAATTATGCTATTCTTATGACATAAACAACTAAATTTTATAGGCCAAAACTCTCTTGTTCACTGCAAATCTAAAGAAATATCACTGTTATGGTCCTTCCCTTTTTTCCTTCTTTTCTGCCTTTTTTATTTTATATTTTACACGTATGTACTCTTTCCTTTTATAGGTTTCTAAGTTAATATATTTATGAAATTATACAACATACACAAAATGTTTCTAAAGATTAAAATGTTTTCCCATTTAGAAAGGAAGGCAGGAAAACTGTCATGGACAGCTGTTCTGCCTACACACAGGTGGGAGAGAATGGCATTTCCTTATCATCCTTAACTTTAATCTTACCATGTTACATCACTACAGCTCTGGACATTTTATTTCAAAACCTAGCAATTTGTTGCTAATATTAGTAATTCTTGAAATATCCTTAGCATATTGCAATTACATTAAAAGCATAAAGTAAAACAATTAATTTTATTTTGTCCACATTTATTACACGCTGGGAAATTCTTTTCAAATCTCTTTGGAAAACTGAGCACCTGTCTGAAACAAAATCACTGGGCACAATAGGTCTATGCTTAATTTAAAAATATCCCTATATAAAAAAATAAACTCGTGCTTTTATGGGTCTCTATCACTTTATGTAACTCATTCCACCATTTGAACAAGGAAATTCTGTCTTCATGAGCATTTCTTAAATTCTCTACAGTGTTGCAAGTAAGTGTGTCTTTAGAGCCTCCTGGCACATCCTATTTCAGCATTTATAGTTCTGCTGCGTCTTTCTTCTTTTGAGAACATTCTGCCTTAGAAGGCCAAATATATTCTGTCTTCTGTGCTCTAAGTCTTACTTGGCAGGTCCCTCCTGTGGGGACTCTTGTTATTGATGAGTGAGTGGACAGTTCTGACAAATGTGTTAGTTCTAGTAGCAGGTCCTTTGAATTTTACCCTGAACTGTGTTTTCCTATCTGGCTACTATGAAAAACGAAAATGTTACTTTGGCTCTCACTTAATTTCTTTCTTTATTTATTATCTTTTTTTTTTTTTTTTTTTTGGTATGGCTTTTCAATATTTATGAGGGAGTATTTGCCTTTGGAGCAGCTCTGAGGTCTCGGCAGAAATAAGAAGAGTCATTTCAGAGTTAAGATAAAATATATTCCAAAATTCAGCTTTATGGAAGACATAAACCAAGGTATACAAGTAAGAGTTAGGAAGCTTGCGTCAAATCAGTCAGACACTGGCTGTGTAGCCTTGGATAGATTATTTATCCTCTTTGAAGCTCAGTTGTGTCAATAGTAAAATAGAAATAATAGCATTTACCCTACAAGGATAGGATTTGATAACCTGCTGTACCCAGGGCATAGTACACACACATTAAATGGTAGCTCTATCAATATGTAAATCACAAGTCCCTGGCAATGAAAATGAATTTATGTAACACATGAAACTCCACATCAATATTATCTCAAATTCCTAGTCTGATATATGTAATAAATACAATTAGTAATACTCTATTTTCTCTATGGCCAATTCATCTGACTACGAAAATAGTTTCTTGAGGAAATACAACATTTATTTTGGGAATCCATTAGTATAACAGAGAATGTCAAAATGAGCATGCACAAAACAGGTACCTATTTGAACATCCGATCCCTGGACCTAGAAGAAAGGGCAAAATTTCATCTTAGATATGCAAACATGCAAATATTTTCCTGTGTGTATGTGTGTGTGTGCACATGAGCACACACGTGCGTTTTATCCTTTGGTATCTTTTTCTAAGAAATTGTAAATTATTTATGGTCAAGTGGAAAAATAAATGGTGCATGCCATCATCAGAGTACAGATTACTAATGGCTTGTCATTAGAACTCCATAATATATGATTACAACTTGACCCTAATGGAAAACTCTTCCAGCTTCCAATATTGCAAACATTGTCCAAGAAGCATCCAGAGCTGCCAGAAATGGAACTTTACTTCTACTGTCTAGTTGTCAGCTTTGGTGTGTCTGTGCCGTTCTTGCTTGGTACAGTTTTTTGACAGCTTTATGAAGGTATAATTCACATGCCATACGATTCAGCCATTTAAAGTATAAATTCTACCGTTTTTTCTATATTTAAATATACCATTATTATGCAGTGTATTGTATACATTAATTAAATATGAAGAAGCATAAAGCATATACCTACTTGGCCTCTGGTTATTGGTGAAATTAGTCCCTATAAGGAAGACATTTTTTTCTTTATGGTTTTCCTGTATGCACTACATTCAGATTATTTGTAAAACAATATAATCAGCCTTGCTCAATGTATTAGTGTTACTTTTATGAAAGGAATAGAAAGCAAGTTGTTGAATTAATTTCAAATAGTCAAGCCTATAATTAGTCCTTATATACATTGTCAATGAAATTAGATAATTGTTTAGTGAAATGTTGAAATGTTCTTTCATTGTTCTTAAAAGTTTTTTCATAAGGTAAAAGGGAATAGTCAGAAGAAAAACATTTTTTATTGAGTCTAAATTTATCTCCTTGTCCTCAAACTGAGAAGTTTATATTGTCAGATTATTAATACAAAAAGGATCATAACATCTTGAGGAGATGAGTAACAGAAAAGAAAACATAAAGTGAAGAAAGTGACTGATCATTTAAAAAGTATAGAAAATGGGTCTCAAAATTACCTAAAATACATGCACAGGAGTTTGAACCAATGGGATTCACCAATGGGATTCAATTATAAAAAAATCAGATGAAAAGTATGACCCATTCTTTACAGTGATATGTATTTTTCTCTTATTATTTACAGACCTAATAGCTAAATGAAAACAAGTGTATGTAACTGAGAAAGAGAAGGATGGCAGGGATTGAAAAGAAATAATATCAGAAGAGAGCTGATTTAGAAGGACTTAGTAAAATTAACAAAATAAATCATGGGGTATCTGTTGAATTTATGTACTTTCAAGACTTCAGTCTTAAATACATGATAACTTGTGAAATACTAATAACTTTTAAAGGTTAAAATTATTATAGACAAAAGACTGCTTGCCTTTTAAAATTCAGTTTTCATATGTACTTAAGGAATGTGTTTCAAGATTTCCCCTCTCTCCAATGCTAACCAATTTTTAAAAATATAAGAATGACATATTTACATTTTATTCAATATTTCAATGGTACTATGAAATTAAGAAAATTTACTAAAAATGAAAACTTGTGTTAATAATAAGATTCAAAATTCTTATTACCAAAAGACCTTTTATAGACCAGGCACGGTGGCTCATGCCTGTAATCCTAGCACTCTGGAGGCCAAGGCGGGAGCATTACTTGATCTCAGGAGTTCGAGACCAGCCTGAGCATGAGTGAGACCCACTCTCTACTTAAAATAGAATAATTAGCCGGGCATGGTGGCACATGCCTGTAGTCCCAGCTACTCAAGAGGCTGAGGCAGAAGGATTGCTTGAGCCCAGGAGTTTGAGGTTGCTGTGAGCTAGGCTGATGCCATGGCACTCTACTCAGGGCAACGGAGTGGGACTCTATCTCAGAAAAAAAAAGAAAAGACCATTTACTTCTTACAGCATTTGAAATTTCTATTTAAACATAATTCCATGTTTAGAAAAGAATTTACTTGAACAAATAGATTCATGTATCATATATATAAAATGTGGATAAAACATATAAATCACTGATACTGGAATACGTCCAATAATTGTCTTTTCCCATAATATATTTGCAATGTTTTTCTGATAATAATTTTTAAGTTTTCTATGACTGCTAATGGTGTTTTAATATATTTCTGTATACTAAAAATCAAATTCGGCTCTTAAAAAGTCCATTTAAAATACTTAAAACAATAATTACTTCAATCAGTACAGTGTTTAGCTGCCTTGGGGAGAGGCATCAGAGCTTATACAATTGGGTTTTCTCCAATCATGTGCCTAATTTAATCCTAGCTATGAAAAAACAATGCATCCATATTTGTAATAAATTTTACAATATACTAAAAAGTATTAAAAGGAATATTAAAATTATTTTCTAACTCTTAAATACTGATATATTTACTTCTAGTCTGTTCTTTGTGCATATTTCATATAATTTACATGAGTTACCACCACGAATTTTCAAATAATCATCAATCGGAAAAGAAACAAGTAGGACAACATTAAATTTCCACTCCAACAATTCTGTTCCACAGATAAGGCCTCTGCTTTTGGGACTTTATTTATTTCTTCACCTTATACATGTACAACCTTCATCACTTTATAGGATTTAAACCATCTGTACTAAGAGCTGAAACCAATATCTTGGCTACCAAAGATTACCTTACTAGTGCAAGAGACAAACCTTATTTACCGTGAATATATACAATTTAATATGTTAATTTATAAAATTAAGTTATATTAATAATAAATTGGGCAAGATGCTGGTTGCATAATTTGAAGCAAGCATTTTCTTTGAAGAAAATATTGGATTAATTGAGTTAATGAGCTAAAATTTAACCTATGGATGAGAAACTTTGGCAAAAAGTGTTTGTCATGATATCCTAATAATATTCATGAATTGTTTAAAGAATGGGGAGAAGCTGATGGAAATCAGAAATATCAGCCAGGAAATTTTTACAGTAACAGGTGAGTTTCAAGACTAAGCTATTTCTTTTGTTTTAGGAAAGGATGTGAGGAGAAATACTACAAAGATAAAATTGATGGAGCTTGTCCAGTGCTTTTATGTGAGTAATGGGTCTTAGGTGATGGATTGAGTCCCAGTTTAAACAATGTCAAATGCCTCCAGAGATTGATTGGTGTACAAAGACAAAATAGGTCATTGAATTTGGTGATTCTAAATCATTAATGTCATAGGTACAAGCAGTTTCAAGTACAGTGAAACTTGAAGAGCAAAATATTGAGAATGAACTGGATAAAATGAGTAAGAATATTCTGCATAAATAATTGAATACAAAAAGATAAAAGGTAGATGAGTCATGTTTGAAGGAAAGAAAAGCTGATGGGGTGAATTCTTTGAGCTACAGGATCCTTTATTCTTCATTTTGCATAGTTTTTACCAATAAGCATTGATTATCATGCATTCCTAATAGTATTCAAAGCTAATATTGTTATGAGACAATGATTATAACTTCAAATCATAGGAGAAGAACCAATGTACACTTTCTGTTTTGTTTTTGTCGTTCAAATTATCTCTCTATTTTAGCAATTTAGTAGACTTTCAGCAAGGTAGAAAACTCTACCTTGTTTCCCAAAGCTATTGGGCCACCCAGGGGTTTGCCTGCCGTTCTGTTATTGGGTATAGATGGGAAGAGGACAATTATCATAAAAAATAAATATGTACAGCCATGATCGCTATCATTCTGTGTTCAATTAAAATATTCTAACACATGATCTTTTAATAACAAGACGAAACACTAGAAAAAAGAAATAAGCTCAGTGTTTATTGTCACCCAATGTTCAGGTAAGTTACTTCTTAAAGAGAGAGTCTTAAAAAGAATAAACCAGGATTTGGGTTTCTGGTTGAGTTTGGATAACAGCAAACTCATTCTTAAGCCTTATTTCTGAATGTATTCTTAATAAACAGCTTATTTTTCATAAAAACTTTGCAAAAAATAAAAATTTTTAAGTATATGTAGATACTTATTAAAGTGTTATTTACAGGGAGATGAAATGCAATTGAGATACAAGTCCAGAGTGATTTTGAAACTGTAAGGTTAAGTATATGGCCAATATTATCTAAAATGCATCAATTCCACATTTTTATTTTATTTAAACCTATATTCTATTTTATTCCAGATGTAAAAAAATCAGAATCTGTCTTATACCTGAGTTATTTTTTAACATAGCAAAAACTTAGAACATCCTGGAAGAAGCAGGTGTTTATATAGTAAGTTTCACCTAATCTGCTAATCTATTTTTCTTTAAATTCAAAGTGAAGATTTTTCATTAATGATTTACTCTCTCGTTCTTCTATTCACAATGAAAAACAATTCTATAGGCAGAAACCTGTAGGCATAATGAAGCAAAGCAAGTGTTTTTTTATATAGCTTTTAAGATGATTTAAACTTTTTAATAAATATGTATGTTTGATATTAAACATTAGTAGTCAATATTGATTGATATTTAAGTATTGATAAATGTTTTAAAAGATCACCATGAACTTTACAGGTGGGCTACGAGGAGGTAAAAGGACATGAATTCACACCTCCAGATGAGAAATGGCCTCAATGAGACGTCTGTCAAATACTGAAAAAGTATCTGATAGAATATATTTTCTCAAATATTAAAAAAGTTCAGCTCCTACTCATTCATTCATTTTTTTAAAAAATAGCATTATTAAACAAATTTAATTTAGAAATATTATACAGGAAAAATACTGAAATAGTATATAATTAATTTATATAATTTTTACAATGCAAAGCACATAAACAATAATAATTAAAAGAATGAGGCAAAAATATAGCAACTCAGGATAAGCAACCCCAACTTAATAATATTCATTCACATAAAACTAAGTCAGTTGCTTAGATCCCTTTGTCATTCAAAATAAAACAGCTGATAGTATTATATCCCATGATGTGAGAGTCACAAAAACAAGATGTCTTTTACTTTTTTTCCCAAAGGAAACCATGATATAAATTTGGTTATATATGGTCACTGATGCTTCTCCTTTGGCTGCTGTAAGGCTTTAGGATTGACAAGGATATCTGTCTTAAAGGCTAAACATGTTTTATCTGGATGATCATAATTTGGGAGGTAATCCCTGCACTGAAATTAGTGTTAAGAACTGTAGTCACATAATTTTACTGCACTATTCCTCTTATGTTAAGGAAACCAAGTCACAAAAAGTGTTGCAGGTACGATTTGATCATATATTTACAGTTCATTTCATATGAAAATAAGTTTTATTAAACCTTTCACAGAAAAAAAATCATATCAAGCAATCTTGAAAAAGAAAGACAACCCAGGTTCAAGTCAATAATGTAGAGGTCACGTGAAAATAAAAATGTTCTGTTTAATAATTGTGTGTGGGATCTTCAAAAGTAGCACATTAGTGTATTAGTTTCCAGAAGCTGCCACTGTGCTCTTTGAACCCAAAATATCTCCTTGGATATCAAAATGGTCAGCTGTTTGGTTATATACAGTCCATGAAAGTTCTCCAACAAATAGCTTCATTACCTTTTTATAGTTGTTTAATCGAGTGTGAAGCAGGGATAATTATATCCTGCAGGAAGTGTTATCAAGTTTCTTATCCATCACAATAAAACTCTATTTGTCCGGAAGAATCCACTTTCATCCTGTATAAATCCAGTTTCTCCATCCATGTGTGAAGTTCTTCATAAAGCATCGTAATCTGTTCTCCATAATTTATGAATTTCTCTTTACATATATTTGTTCTGTCCATCCAAAGGTTGTTCTCTTTTGGGAAACATTTTCTAATTCTGAGTCATTCTCATATTTTGCAGCATATAGCAGAGCTGGGACCCTGAGGAAGGATCTTGTCTTGAGGTATGTAAAAACAGAAGAGACAATTTCATCTTTCTAGAATATTATTTTGCTTGTGTTTCTACCTCCTCTGTTTTGTTTTAGCAAATCACCACCATCCACTTTATCATTTCTACAAATTCTACTCATTCCATCTTCTATTTCACTGAACATTTCTGGGTCTTCCCAACAATTGCATCGTCCTTCTTAATAACTTCAGTTTTCACTTGGTCAATGTCCCAAATAGGCTGGCTTCTCCCTGTTTCTTCACCTCCTCTTCCCTAGTGATCTTCACCTCCAATCTTCTTCAGCTATCTGCTCCATATGGCTCGCCACCATCCACAACTTGTTAGCCTTCTGAAATATTAGCTTCAAAGTTATTATACTCTCACCATATATGTGTCTCACTCAATTACACTGACAGTGTCTAAGATTTGACCTCATAGCAACCTCCTGGCTGTAATCTTTTTGCTTTTTATTTATCTCTCTCCCCCTCTTGAATTCATTTCCTTTTCAATCAGCTTTGATTTCATTGTACAAGACTTTCTCGGGTGATAATATTCTCAAATCCATGTTTCCTCTAACTCACCACTGAACTGTCTAGAAAAATTCCAATGTTGGATAAATCTAATTATCTGACATCTCTACATCACTTTTTGTTGGTGCTACTATAACTTTATGGTCTCCAGTTGGTTTTCAATAGCAAGGTCCACTAATACTTCTGTCATTTTAGTCAACTTTCTTTGCATTTATTTATAGCAAGCGGTATGAATTTTCTTCTAATTCCCTCATAACTTTGAACCTAGGTACATGTTTACCTGCATCTAGCCTTTCTTTGTCCACAGTTACAATGGAAAGTGAGCTCTTCTTTTTTATAAGGCTAAATCTCTCAGTTGCGTTCTGGAACTCATGCCTTTGTGAGTTTTCAGTGATATCAATACATTAATTATTGCCTTTCATATCTAATTTGAAATCTCTGATCATGAATTTATCTTCAGAGAAAGTGAGTTCTGCTAATAATTCCACGAATGCACTTACTTATGTCCTGATATAATGAATAACTTTTTTTTTTTTTTTGAGACAGGGTCTCACTCTGTTGCCCAGGCTAGAGTGCCATGGCATTAGCCTAGCTCACAGCAACCTCAAACTCCTGGGCTGAAGCGATTCTTCTGCCTCAGTCTCCCAAGTATCTGGGACTACAGGCATGCGCCACCATGCCCAGCTAATTTTTTCTATATATATTTAGTTGGCCAATTAATTTCTTTCTATTATTAGTAGAGACAGGGTCTCGCTCT
>CAUYRT010104166.1:0-64406 GCA_963574885.1 Lepilemur ruficaudatus | reverse complement strand
GAAAGGTTTAAATGTCTTAGCCGGTGTCTCACGGCCAGGCAGTGGCAGAGTCAGGATTTGAACCCAGGCTATTTCTGCTGAAAACTGCTAAATTCTCTCTGAATCTGTGAGTTCCCTTTTCTGTGTCATTAGCAATTCTCCATGTCAGGAAGTCAGTCCCTATTCCTGGGCTGAATTTAAGTCAACTATTTTTTCTATAGCTTGGAATTTTCATTGCTAAAAAAGACCTGCAAATATGACCAACCACAAAGTAGGGAATAGGGGAGTCCTCCAGGCCACATGTGGCCCTCCAGCTCCCCAAGTGTGGCCCCTTGACCAAATCCAAACTTCAAATACCTTTATTAAAAGGATTTGTTCTGTAAAATTTGGATTCAGTCAAAAGGCTGCACTGAAGGATCCAGAGCTGACCTTGGCTATGTGACTTGAGAGTGGAGAGTAGAGGGGCCAGGAAGAAGAGTTTGTATCAGTATCACCTTGCAAGTGCCACCCAGCTGGCAAAGGAGGAGGTGTGTATGTGTGTGTGTGTGTGTGTGTGTGTGTGTGTGTGTGTGTGTGTGTGTCAGGGGAAGAAAGGAAAACCTGTCTAATGCTCAATCCCCAACAATTACCGGTAGGCACCAAAGAAGGTCTCTTCTAGAATTGAACTTTGGTTTCCCATCACCAGGATAATCAATTGATTCATTTATGACCATTTTTTCTAAACACAGCTCTCTCCTTTATTCGTATGCATGTATGCATTCCATGAATTATAACCATGACAGATTGCCACCGACTGTAGTTTGGATCTGCCTCTCCCATTGTTAGTTGTATGCTCAAAAGAAATAAAAATTAACATTACTGGTAGGCCAAGCAAAATATAGACCAACTGGTAGACCAGTTTAAGGCAGAAGGATAACAGAATACATCCCATAATCAAACAGAAATTATTCTTGAAAACCTCCTGTTTACTTCTGGCTCTTGGAGGGAGGAACATTTTTAGGGGACTACTTTGTAGCACTCATATTATCTCCTTTAATCCTCACAGTAATCCTGAGAGGAAGGATTTTTATTCACATTTTGCAGACGGGACCCAAGACTGTAGTGGAGAAGTATGGCGAGGAGAAGTATCGGGGCCTGAACAAGACGACACAGCTGATAGGGTTGCCTAACCCCCAAGCTGTGTTTCCACTACCCCATACCATTAACTGAAAACTGCCCATAACGTCAAGTCCCCCGGATGGCCAGGGCCCTCCTCTTCAAAGGCTCAGTGTCCAGAACTGTCACACGGCACCTGGCCCTGAGGGGAAGCAAAGAAAGACGTCTCTACAGAACCCAGCATAGCACCTTCCTGTCCTTTATAGCGTTCCTCAGTGTTGGCCAGACAGCTAATCGACATGTTTTTTTATTTTCCATAAGAATTACCACTACCTTTAAAGGAAAACCCCAAAGCTGAGAGAGTTTGTAGAAAACATATTTTAGAAATACTTTACAACTCCATTTTGCAAACTGTACATTAGGGAGCATTGAAGGTTAATAGAGCTGAGTCTGATGATGAAAAAAAAAATCCTCTTCTCAGTTTTGAGCCACTGTAGCTAAATAGGGGCACTTATGTTGACTCCATACTCCCAGGAATTAGTCAGCCAAACATTTGCTTCCTCTCTGAGTTCACGTATCTGAAATGAAAGCTGATATTTCTTGCTTGCGTGCCTGGGAGTTGTTTCAAAATGAAACCAGAACATTCCTAGCCTGCAGGCAGCTCCAGTAGCCACAGACAGCTGAAAATGGAACAAACACAGAGACGTAGGCCTAGGCCGGGGAGAGTCTCCCAGCAGCAGCCCCCACAGCATGAGGGTGGGCACGTTCTTCTAAAAGGGACACTCAGGGATCCACCACCGCAGTTAGCAAGTGAGCGCCCTCCTGGGCCTGGCTTTACTGTCCACTGAGTGGGCCGTGTCTTGCTGAGGAGAGGAAGAGGCCTGGGCATGAGCCCTTCTGTTATGTCAAAACTTTAGAGATACTTCTTGAAAAATAAGCACACTACCTCTTTTTCTTAAAAAAAAAAAAAAAAAAGAATGGCATAAAACACATGTCTCCATGGTAGGAATGGGGAATGTCGGGTTTTCTTCCGCAATCCCCTATAGATATTTTAGTCTCTGTTGCAGAAAGAATGTCCCTAACCTGTGTGCTACACAGGACGCCAGGACCCATGCCTGCAAGTTTCGGATGACTTTTTAAATGACAAAAATAATCATCACTTATGGGTGGCATCTTCTAGGGGGCAGCACAAAGAGTTAGCCCCTCGCGTTAACCCTGGCCTTTTCCTGTGAGATGCTAAATCTCATCCTCCACAGAACTGTGTGGCATCTGGTGCCTGTATCTGGTCTTTCTGAGCATCCTCTCTCCCTTCCTAGTGTCCTCAGTCTCATCCCGCTAGATGCTTAAGGCTCTTCCGGTGACTCCGTGTTGCTCAGAGCCCCAAAGCAGAACACAGGCGTCGCCATTACAGCCCTGTGGCTCCAGGCCCAAGAGTTGCTTAGAAGTGCGGGGTCCTGGATCCCAGCCCGGACCTGCTGAATCACACAGTTCAAATCTTGATGAGTTTATGAAGCACTGGTCCACGCCATTCTCCTGCACAAAGAGCTCTGTTTCCAACTTGTGTGTGACCTGGGGCAGGTCAGACCTTGACTTCCTCGTCTGTGAAATGTCCTTCCAGGTGGCAGTGTGATCAAGTCAGCCTGCCCTGAGTCCAGCCGCCCACTGCACCGCTGAGTCAAGTGACTCAACCCCTCCAAGCCTCTGTCTGCTTGTCTGCAAAACAGCAACAGTAAGGACCCAACTGTCATGAAGGGGGAGTGAGACACTCTGCCTCAGTCTTCTGTGGCGGCTATAACAAATTACTACCAACGTAGTAGTGTGAAACAGCACAAATCTTTTTATCTTCTAGCTCTGGAGTTCGGAAGTCTGAAATGGGTTTCGCTGGGCTAAAATCCAGGTGTCAGCAGGGCCAGGGGGCTCCACAGGAGACTGTTTCCTTGCTTTTCTGGCCTCTAACGCCTGCCCATGTCGCTCGGCCCACAGCCGTCTTCCCTCTCAAAGACAGCAATGGCCAGTCGAGTCCTCACATCGCACCTCTCTGACCCCTGCTTCTGTTATCACAGCTCTTTCTCTGACTTGCCTGCCTCCCACTGTCACTTGTCAGCACCCTTGTGATTACATCGGGGCCCCCTGGATAATCCAGGACGATCTCCCCATCTCACGGTCAGACAATGAGCAACCTTAATGTCTCAGCTGCCGTGAACGTAACATACAGTCTCCAGGATCCGGACATAGACGTCTCTGGGTCACACTATTCTACCTACTGCAACACATAAAGGGCAAGGGGTCAGCACCCCATAAATGCTAGCTGCTTTTACTGTGGTCTGTGATTCCAAAGACAGCCTGTCCCACCATGTAGGAGCAAGGCCCTGGGCTAGTTGTGTTTTTGTGATGAAATGACCAAGACATGTACTAGAAGTTTCCTCTGGTTCTATCTTTTCTTGCTTTCTATAACTTTGGCTGCTGTGGCTGGGCACACACCCATGATTAGGGGCTCCCCCTGCTCCTGGCAAGCCAGTCACAGTCACCCACCCACCATTCCGTGTGTAAAGCTTGAGAAACCTTTATGTGTTAACTACTCATGGTTGCTATGTTACAATCTCACTGTGTAGTTTACAGAATCCACTGAACCCATTTATCTGAATTCTCTCCTACAGACCACCTACACTCTATCTCATGCATTTGCTCATGCACGCATTCATTCAGGGCGTGTGGAGCCCTCTTATGGGCTAGGCGCTGGACATACAATGAACATGAGTGGTCCTGTCTCCCTCTCTCAGTAGATCGCTAGCTCTCTGCAGAGATGCTTTGGGAGCTGTCAGTAGGATGCAGAGGAAAGCTGAATGGCTCTGGGTACCCCCAGCCTCGCTTCAACAGAGCAGCTTCAAATGTTCCTGTTTGACATATTGGGGTTCTGTGTGAGATAGTGTTTGAAAGCTCAGTTTCCTTTCTAGTGTCTTGCACCCAGTAGGCACTCGTTAATAAGAATGTGTTGATCTCCAAGTGTCTGAAGATGGCTGGTTCAGGACATCAGTTGCTGACACCCTGGGCTCCCCACTCCAGGCTCCTTCACCCCTAAGCCTGGAAGCTCCTTCCCCCCATCTCCAACCCCGACCCCCAGATGTGCAGCCTCCATTCAGTGCCAGAGCAACTGCCCCTCCTCCACCCTTTATCAGCCTCGACTTCCTCAATCTTTTCCCCACTTCTAAGCTTCATGTCCTGCTCCATTCCTGCTATTTCTGGAACACATTTGGCCCCTCCTACCATCTTTCTGTCTCCTGTTAGTTAAATCCTAGCTCATCCTCATAGCTGCATTCTGCAAACTGCCCTGATACATCCTGTCTTCTCCAGGAAGTGCTTCAACATCTCTCCCCACCCCGTCCCCCCTTTACCTGGGGAGAGGAGTAAACTGTACCTTCCCCACCTCGGCCCACTCTCCCTTCCCTTACCACAGGGAAGTACAAATATCCAACACTCTCACAAGGCTCTATTGACTCTGAGGCATTTGAAATTACTTAAATTAAGCTGTCTCATCATTTACTTTCAACAGCTTCTAATAACACCTTATATTTATAGTTCTTTAGAATTCCCAAAGCTCACTGACATTATCGCATTTAATTGGAGCCTCAAACGCCCTTATGAGGTAAGCAAGGCGGTGACTTTTATTCTTGTTTTGCAGAGAAGGAAACAGACTCAGAGGCAATCAGTGCCTTGCCCAAGGCCACTTGGCACCAAAGCAGCAAGACCAGCCCCAAACCCAGATTTTCTCGAGTCTAGCACTTTCTGCACAGTGTGTTTGGCCTCACTCCCAAAGACGGCGAACCTTTAGGACCTGTTTCAGTTTTGTTTCACGAATGGACTTGGCAAAGGAACAGGGCGGTACAGTTAATCCTGGCCGCAGCTGCTGGAAAGTTGGCCACACCCTCCTCCTCGGTGTGAGCTGCGTGTTGAATTTGGAACCTCAAACAAAGCTTGGTAGAAGGAAGACAAAAAAAAAAAGCTTTCATTTGCATTTCAATTTGGTTTCCCCCTTTGACTTCAAAGAAACGAAAAGAAAAGGAGGAAGTCCGAATTTCTGTCATTGGGACAGTCACTTTAATTATGCAATGCCAGTTGAAAATTAAGCCAACTTTGCTATGAAAAATAGTTTTCTTTTGATGAAATAGTGCAGATCTTCAGAGTCAATGAAGATACAAAGTTCAGCAAAATTCTACACAAGGCACCACTGACCTGCAAGACAATAGAAGGATAATTAAGATGCTGTATCTTAATTATCTGGTGGCAGAAATATAACTCTCCTAGTCTCAGAACTCTAAGCAGTAAGAGGTACACATGTGGGCTGTTCAAGATCAGAAAGCAGTCCCCTACCCTCTGTTCTGTTCTTTCTCCTCTGTTCTCTCCCTGGAGAAAAATGCACAGTTTGGATTGTCCTCAGACCCTTAGACAAATGTGAAATAAATAGGGTTTTGGAAAGTGTTTTTTTAAAAAGATACTAAAAGAAATAACCGATTGTACCTTCAGAGTCAGACACAAGGAATGTAAACTAGTGAATGCAGCTTATGAAAATGGATCACCATAAAAACTAATCAGCCTTCAGATCAGCTTTCCCTTACTGAGTTACTTTAGGAACAGAATAAGAAATAACTGTTTCCAAACTTGAACATAAAACAAGAAAAGCACTCCTAACTAGGGATCACTGATTTGAGTTAATGAATATAGAATCCCTTTCCATTAAAGGAAAAACCATGTGGTTTTCGATTGGAACAGAGGATTTCGTTTATTTGGCCATGATTTAAATAGATATATATTCTAACTGTCTTTACCAAAGAGGCCCAGAAGCAATGATACCTCGGTAGCAATGAACACATCTAGTGCCCAAATTTTGGTTTATAAATACACTTGCCCTGAACTCTTTGGAGAAAATAAATAGTTTCGGGGCTGGGAGAGGGACAGTGCAAGGTTAGCCTGTTCTGTATGAGAAAGTAGGGAAACACTCAAAGACTTGTAGGCTTACAGAGAAAAGACATAAGATCATGCAAAGACATGAAGGAACCTTACATGCACATTGCTAAGTGCAAGAAGCCAGTCTGAAAGGCTGCATGATGCATAATTCCATTTACGTGGACGTTCTGGGAAAGTCAAAGCTATAGAGATGGAGAACAGAACAGTGGTGACCAGGCATTTGGGTGGTGGTGGGGAGTGGATTAAACAAGTAAAGCACAGGGGGCTTTTTAGGGTGAGGATGCTGTTCTGTATGATAAATCCACCGCTATTATGGTGAATTTATGACATTATGCATTTGTCAAAATCCATGGAACTTTACAGAACAAAGAGTTTATGCAAATTTTAAAAATAATTTAGGAGATCCCAGTTTGGAATGTAGAATCTGACAAAAGAGTCTAGCCAGACCACAGATGTATGAAACAACCTCTTCAAAGAGAGTAGAGAAAAAATGGCACTGACCTAAGTAACTTTGGGAATTAGTGGGGTCTGTAAGACTAAAGACAAAAGGAACTGTACATAAGCACTGTACTCTAGTCGCTAAAGTTATTCCACAGGCATACAGATGAACAATTCTGAAACCACTGTATATGTATACTGGAACTAATTAAGTGAATAGATGGCAGAGGGAGCCAGGTTTCTCACTATTGGAGTGGGAGGTTACAGAAAAGCAAGGTGAGAAAACTAGAATGATCCATAGGGTAGTGGATTAGAACTGGACACATCAGTGTAGACTCATATTTAGCTTAACATAGGCACAGATGATTACATATAGAAATATTTCTAGATATGTGTATATACATGGGTTGGTATACACACATATACTCCCTTGCTCTGTCAGCTAAGAGGGCTTAGAGGCAATGACATCACAAGGAGCAAGCACACCCAGTGCCCGGATTTGGGTTTCTAATGCCATTCTCCAATAAAAGGAACCAGGGCTTCTTGAAAGAAATGACTAATTGTAGGACTGGAGTAGGAAATACCCAAAATGTAAGAATATAGGGAAGCGCTCACACACAACAACAAAAGCCCCACAATGATGGGAGTTTGCCAAAGATTCACAGAAGCTCCAAGTGGCTATGGGTGGAAAAATTCAAGCAACAAAATGAATACATTAGTTTCAGAATGTAACTCAAAGTATAAAATAAATAGATATCTGCCCACACTGATATAAATAAATAAATACATGTGATGGTGGTGGGATAGACAAATCTCCAGTGCAGAAGAATTCCAAATAATTAATGTAGATAATCCACCATCAAGGAGGTGGAGCACAACTGTCTATTTCTTAAGTGTGGGTTATGCATAGTAAGGGGGAAGAAGAAGAACTTTACAATGGGAAAACCTGAAACGGCACTACCTGAGCCAAGTTAACATCAACAAGTCTTTTTTTTTTTTTTTTTTTTTTTTGAGACAGGGTCTAGCTCTGTCACCCAAGCTAGGGTGCAGTGGCACAATCATAGCTCACTGCAACCTCAAACTCCTGTGCTCAAGTGATCCTCCTGGATTAGCCTCCCGAGTAGCTGGGATTTCGAGTGTATGCCACCACACCGCTAATTTTTGAAAAAATTTTTAGAGATGGGGTCTTGCTATTTCCCAGGCTGTCTTGAACTCTTGACCTCAAGCTATCCTCCCACTGCAGCCTCCCAAAGTACTAGGATTACAAGCATGAGCCATTTCACCTGGCCAGATCATCTTGATAGTATGTACTCTTGATAATGATGTTATGAAAACTGCATTTTATCTTTGTGGTCTTTCTCCCAAAAATCCATAATCTCAGTAAAAATGACAGCAAAATCTCAATTGAGGGATATTCTAGAAAATACCTGATCTTAGGTAAGAGAGAGTTGAAATCATCACCCCAACCATTGAGGCATCTGATTAATAGAGCCACCCTGTGAAATCCTCTCTGGTGTTTATAAATTGCATGGTATTGTCTCAGAATTCTGATTTATTTCTACCAATTGAAGTGGACACACGTTTATTTCTCAGTGCTTCTTCTTACCCAGATGCCTTGTTTTAATCAGGACTTTTTTGGTTCTATGTGCCAAGAACTCAACTCAAAGATGCTTAAGCAAAACAGAGACCTGACTGGCTTGTGGAACTAGACAATCCTAGATCCTAAGTCTAGGAGGCCAAATGATGTTACAAGGATTCTCCTGACTTCCTGTGCATCTACTTCCCTTCTTGTGCTGGCTCCACTCTAAGGCAGGCTGTCTCCCACCTGTGGCCACTGACAGCCCAAGCATAAATTCTTACAGCCCACTCTCTACAGAGAGGAATGAGGCCCACAATTCACCAGGATTCATTTACCGAAACTCAGAGGTAACTCTGATTGCCCAGAACTCATCACTGCGTCCAGGTGGAAGAAAGCGAATGACTGGTCCAGCCTAGGTCAAATGCACACCTGGTGGGGGGTGGATGGGCAAGCCTCCAGATAGATGGCTCAGCAGCCCCCATAGGGTGGGGACATGTGACTCCCTCAGGAAGGAAGCTGATCAACAAAAGCCTACTGTATCCATCATACAGTTAAGGATATGTAAATAATGCTTTTGAAGCCATTGGAACTATACTCTAAAGTCTTAAAGACCAAAAATAAATCTTAGTCATCTTTGTATACTCATTCTTTGTTGTTTACAAGATTGGGTGCTTAATTTATATTTATGGATTTATTTATCTTTTTGGGTTTTTTTTTTCCCATTGGAAAGGACTTTTTGAAAAGTATTCTCTGATAACATGAATAATCACCCTGAGGGTTATCTGTTTTCCAACTTTAGATTTTATCATATCAGATTTCCTAAAAGAAGGGAACACACAGTACACTTATATGTGTATGTATATATTACAGAAGAACTGAAAACTGTAAATGGTAATCAGGAGTTTATTAATGCATTTAGGTAAACTAGGTGTGGTGGTGCACACATGTAGTCCCTGCTACTTGGGAGGCTGAGGCGGGAGAATCACTTGAGCCCAGGAGATTGAGGCTGTAGTGAGCTGTGATCATACCACTGCATAACAGCCTGGGTGACAGAGCGAGACCCTGTCTCAAAAAAAAAAAAAAAAAAAAAAGAGACACCCCACAGAAGTTACCAGGCCACACCAAATGTTTTTCATTTTATCCTTATAATGCAGGTAAGGGTTTCTCAACTTTGGCACTATTGACACTACTTTGTTGTGGGGGCTGTCTGGGGTGTTATAAAATGTTTAGCGGCATCCCCGACTTCTGCCCACTGGATGCCATAGACCCTCCCAAAGCTACGACAAACAAACCTGTCTCCAGACATTGCCAAAGGTCTCCTGGGGAACAAACTCATCCCTGGTTGAGACACACTGATATACATAAATAACATTGCACAAATTGGCTAATGATCTTGGGTTATAGTAGCTTGAAATTGTTACAATTGTCTTACCATTTCATACTTAGCAATTACCCACATTACCATCGTGCAGGTATCAACTACATAAGAAAGCAGAAAATACTGATTGGTCATAACAACTGGAGCTATCATAGTCTTGGTTCTTTAAGCCATATTCTTCCTTCCTTCCTCTAGTCAAGTCTATCTGCAACTTTCTTTATGTTCCCTTTTCCTCTCACAGTACCCAATTCTAAGATAAGCTGCAGTGCACAATTTGTTTTCATTTTCTTTTGCCTAAATAAAGGGCAGGGGGCAAAGTCACTGATATCTGCAATTTGCAGAGTCAGTATTTATAAAACCTCCCAAAGTGCCTCTTATCACTGTCATAATAGAGCAGGCCAGTAGACCAAAGAGGAAGGAAAACAAAGACAAGGAAAGATGATCTTTTAAAAACTGGTGTAAACATCCTTCTTTATTTGCATTGGCCTCTTATCATCATTACTTTTTCTTTGCTGTGATAGCATAAATATTTTTTTCATGAGTTGTTATTGCCAATTACCCCAGAGGAGGGATAGCATTTACTTGTCATTATTTCTACATAAAAACAAAACTTGAGGACATTAAGTGCCTCTCTGCCATTGTAGTCAAAGCTTCATTTTCTATCTCTTTCCAAGATGCTGCTTGGGAACTGTATATCGCATCTTCCCTTGGGCACTTTTATCGGCAAACAGTCTGAAATACTATTCAGACTGTTCAGAGCAGAATCTATTGCTCTGTCTTCCTGGTGAGTCACACAGCTTATTAAAAGCATATTAAGGCCAGTGCAAGCTTGGATGACTGGATAGTTGATGAAACAAAGAAAATAAGTTTCTTTTAATTCAGTGAAGACTCATATGGACTAATGCTAGGGTTCCTTTGGCCATGGTCCCTTATAGTTCAAACACTTATGTTTTAATGTTATAATTACCCTTAAACAATTAAAGTAATTCAGGTTTGGATGCAAAGCACCCGGAAGAATGGGACTGATCACTGGAAACTTTATAGAATAATTAGGGAGAAGATTACATTCTCTTGGTCCTCTGTAGAATTGGGGGACTTTGGGAGTTACCTAGACCAATCCTTTTATATTACTGATGAGGAAGTTGGGAGCCAGGGTGGTCTGGTGATTCATCCAAGGTCAGCAGATAGCTGGAGAAAAATAAATTGTCCTGGTGTTTTTCCCTTAGACCATTGATTTATATTAATTTTGGACATTTGGACAATAAAGAAATATATTTGTTAACTAAATTGCACTCTTATTATAGTTGTAGTGCTAGATATTATATGTTTCTCTTAGAAAGAGGTTTGCAGTACAGAGATCTGATCAAAGAGTATATGGTTCTAGGCTATAAATACAGATTTCTGGGAACGTGTAGTCATTGGGTGCATTTAAGGTCAGTAAGCCACTCAGAAGAAAAAAATCAAGTTCATCACTTTGTGATTTCAGTAAATGGATTGCATTTGAAACCATTTTAACCAGCAGAGTCAAGCATCACTGAGAATAAAACGTTTTCTGCCACTTGCTCTTGGTTTCAGCAATCTTGAGTAGAGATATCACTGAAAAATAAATCTAATAGGCAGAATTCAAGGAAAAGAGACCATTGTGGTTGAAGAGGTCTATCATTCTAGATAAAGATGGAAAATGGCATTGCCTAATATCTAAGTGACTTCAGAGGCAGGAATAGTGTTCAGGAGCATCGTTCTGCATCCTCCGTTTCCCAGTTTCAAGACGTGCTCACTGTGTCATGTTAAGTTTGTCCTCCTTTACCCCATGTTACGTCACTGTTATTAGGTCCCTTCTCCCTTCAGGTAAGAAGCCATTTTTTAAAATGTTGATGTTCCCCCATACTTTGTCCAAGCTTGGTCATATTATTTAGTTGGTCTGAAATAATTGTTCCAGGTTTGGGTCTGCAATTTGGCGCCAAAAAGTTGACTACATGGCAGAACAGAAACCCACACCTGGAATCTCTTTGGTTGTCCAAATGCAAAGCCACACTTTGCATTAAGAAGTACTTCTGGCTGGGCAAGGTAGCTCACGGCTGTAATCCCAGCACTTTGGGAGGCCAAGGCAGGAGGGTCAGTTGAAGCTAAGAGTTTGTGACCAGCCTGGGCAACATAGCCAGACCCCTTCTCCACAAAAATATTTCTAAAGAAAAATAGCTGCTTGGTGACAGTCACCTGTAGTCCCAGCTATTTGGGAAACTGAGGCAGGAGGTCACTTGAGCCCTGGAGTTGGAGGCTGCAGTGAGGTATGATCTCAGCACTGCACTCAAGCCTTGGTGACAAAATAAGACCCTGTGTCTGAAGGAAAAAAATAAAAGGAAAAAAGTACTTCTGTGGCTCAGGTGCAATTCTCACTGCCTCTTGTGGGAGCTCTCTGCATGCAAGTGGTCTGAGGTTTCTTCCTCTGAGGTGGGTGGTGCTTCCTGCAGATAAGCTATTAATACTAAACATCTCAAGTCAGAGTCTGTCACTTTTCTTACAGAGGTGACATTCAGAGAAGATGACACTGGTCCACATAAATTTTATTTGCAGTAGATTTTTCTGACTTATCATCATCCTCATAGATTTGCTTTCCACAGCAGATCTGTGTGTACTTTCGGTCTGTGACTCCACTTCGATGAATACTTGCTAAACACCTTCGTTGACCTCACTATTCTGACAGTTCGGGTAAAAAATATGGTCCTTTCAAGCCACAACATCTAGTTTATTTACTGTAATTTAGATGCATTTCCTGCAAGTTGCTTAGGTTATTTTGTGTCTCTCAGTCACTTACTTCCTTTTCTGAAAAGCAGTAGATGGTGCAATTGCTGCTTAGTTAATTTTTTGTGCAGTGTATTCCTCTGGTTAAAAGTGTGTAAATTCACCTTGTCAGAAGCTAATCTGGAATGGATCTATGTTATATAATAACAATACATCTGAAAATGGTAATATCAATACTTATCAATGTTTGATTGGCATGACGTTATGTCTTTTTAAAACTAAATATTACTGCAAACGATTGAGTCACAAAAAGTGAGCATTTTGGGTTGGATTTTCAAAGTCTTAAAGCAATGAATAAGTCTGGGTTATCAGCACTAATCTTTCCACAATCAAGGTGCTTAGGGAAGAGCCAATATTATAATTGCTTGAAGCGTATTATCAAATTAATCCCGGTTGATGCAATGACTGTCCTACCTTGTGAAGTCACCTGTCTCCATTTGAAGATGTCAACATCAAAAGTGAAACACATTTGCTGAGTGTCTGCAATGCTCCAGGCAGCGAAGAGGAAACCAAAATCAAAGAGCCTCACCCCAATGAGCTTATAATTACAAGGAGGTAGTAGGTAGGGTATTTTAAGAGACAAATAAATAGAAATAACAAGATAAGATTGGGCAAGAAGAAATTTTAGGATGAGCTCAGGAAAACAATTCCTATCACACTTCTCCTTATAATCACTGGAGTCATTATAGTGTATAATGTTGTTGGGGCTATTAGTACTAATAATAGTAATCATCATTTATTACGAGGGCAGCATAGAGAACAATTTGGCAGTGGTAGAAAGATAGAACAGATAGATTTGAAAAGAAATGTCCCTTCCATTCTGTGATGTCACACACAATATGAATTCCAAGAATAAAAGATCTTAACCACTTTGTTATCAAGAAAGTGCTGCCTGATCACATCCAAGACAAATGTCTGCTTTACAACTCTACTCCTTTAATTAAGGAGGATGACTCTTGACATGACTGCCTCAAATGAAAAAACACCATACATGAATTCACTCTTTGAAATAACCCATGCTGTTGTTTCTACTATTTCTAAGATCTCTCTGTGTTGTGGCAAAGACTAGTCTTGACTTATGTGAATGTTGAATAATGCAAAATCTCTACAACTGTATGCCTCCCATAAAGGACTGGAAGGGACTGAGTTGATGAAAGAATCCTCAGGTTGTGAAAGTATGAATTCTGAGCAAAAACAAAGTGAATTTCTTTGAGATACATCCTACTGAATCTGCATAATAAGAAGAGTAATGAGAAAAAATATGAAAGCAACCTGAAAGCACATATTATTAAGAAGAGATAAAATTTAGTCTCAAACACCACATGATTCAACAGCAACAAAAGAAACCAGATGGTAATATCTTCAAATTAATAAGAGAAAATAAATGCCAATCTAAAATTTTACATCAAGCTAAATTATGATTTAAATGTAAGAACAAAATGAAGATCTTTTCAACTAATGAAAACAGAGCTTATTACTTGCTAACACCCAGTTGTTACTGAGCAATCAACTAAGGAATATAATTAAGTAAAAAGAAAATTGGACACAAAATGAATATGGGTATGCAAGAAAATATTAAGCAAAGAAACTGTGTGGCATGCTGGTATAGCCAATGAATTGTTAACCACAAAAATGATTTAAATGATTAATTTTGAGATACTCAAAAGAAAATACAGAACGACAAAATGGTTACAACATGAAATATTGGCAAGAAGGGAGGAAGTTGGAATTAAAGCCTAAGAACAGTATGTAATGCAGTATAAGGATCCCAATTTCATTAACATTTCAGTTATCTATCATCATGTAGCAATATATCCCAAGTGATAGAGGCTTAAAACAATGGTCCTTTTATTCACTCACAAT
Source organism: Lepilemur ruficaudatus (assembly GCA_963574885.1). Lineage (NCBI taxonomy): Eukaryota > Metazoa > Chordata > Mammalia > Primates > Lepilemuridae > Lepilemur > Lepilemur ruficaudatus. The sequence goes on along the minus strand of CAUYRT010104166.1, from coordinate 50,310 downwards.
TTTGTGGGTAAATGGCTTTTTCACTCACTTGTTTAATACCTGGACTAGGATGGTTCAAACAACTGGATGCTGGCTGGAGCACTCAACGGCGGCCATATGCTCAAATCACTGCCAGCTCAGTTTCTCAGTTTTCTTCCATGTGGTCACAAAGGCTTCTCCGTCTCCACGTGGCCTTTCCATTCAGCCTTTCCATGTGGTTCTCCGGCAGGACAGCCAGGCTTCTTCCATGAAAGCTCAGAGCTCCCAGGAGTGCAAAGGCAGAAGCCATCAGGCCTTTAAAAATCCTATATTGAGATCTGATGTTGTCACTTCTGCCACATCCTATTGATTAAAGACAATCCCAGAGGTAATTATGTCAGTGCACAGAAAGAGTTAAAATTTCCATTTGTTCCTCATTCCACTATGTTACATAATGAGACCATTGGTTCAGACTATACTGTCAAGCTTTAGAAACGTTATAGCAGGCATTGCAAAATGAGACTATGCGTTGGTTTCCAGGGTTTTTCTAGTAACTCGAGTCTGAGGCACCAAACCCTAACTAGGAACTACTACACCAGATAAAAATCTCAGAAGAGAGCCGAGCGCGGTGGCTCACGCCTGTAATCCTAGCCCTCTGGGAGGCCGAGGCGGGCGGAATGCTCAAGGTCAGGAGTTCAAAACCAGCCTGAGCAAGAGCGAGACCTCGTCTCTACCATAAATAGAAAGAATTTAATTGGCCAACTAAAAATATATAGAAAAAATTAGCCGGGCATGGTGGCGCATGCTTATAGTCCCAGCTACTTGGGAGGCTGAGGCAGTAGGATCTCTTGAGCCCAGGAGTTTGAGGTTGCTGTGAGCTAGGCTGACGCCATGGCACTCACTCTAGCCCGGGCAAGAGAGCAAGACTCTGTCTCAAAAAAAAAAATCTCAGAAGAAAAGAGGATTAGATAGACACCAGTACTAAATAATAGAGCCTCAACAAAGTTCCTTTTAGGTGGGGCTCTTAAACTTTCTCACTGACCCATGCCTTGTGATTTTAGCCAACTGGGATGGCACTCTTGACCCAAAGCAGACCTGAGCCCCTGAATCTTGTATGGCTCTGCAGGGAGACAGTCTCCGTCTTTCCTTCAGGTTGCAGATTTGCTACAATATCTTCTCCAGACCCCCCATGGCTCAGGCTGGAACGGCAAGGTCACCTTTAAGCTCCTGTCCTTCCAGAAAAGGCTTAGGGAGGCCTCTTCTGATTCTGACTAGATTTCAGGACAGTCTGTCTCCTGAAAGGCAATTCAGGTGAGGAGCCAGTTTTGTAGGAAGGCAGCAAACTACTGGGCCTATTCCAGAAGCTCTAAGAAGACTCTGAGGTGAGAGTGTAAGGAACAACACCTCCCTAAAGACCTTGAAGGTAGAATGGGGAGGAGATATTACGGCTGTACTATGGTGCTGGGATCCATGCCTACTATTTTTGTACTGGGATCGGGGTCACATCTCTATCTATATGGGAAGGTGTTCCTACTGTTAATTACCAAGCGAAGGGGTGGATCTATTTGACTAAAACGAACCTTCAGGTGACTTGGCTCAGAATTTTGCCACTTTCATGCGGGCCACCAGCAGCAAGCTATTCCTCCTTTAGAGCTCTGACCCGAGGGTGGACAGAAAAAGCTTTGTTCTCAGTTTAATCCTTCTGAAGACGCCATTGACACTAGGAGAGAACAAGGGTGAAATGACCACAGAGACCAGTGGAAGTAGTTGCTTAATCCCTGCGTTCTCCTCTCCTCCCCATCTCAAAACCGTTGCTCAAATTCCTCTGGACTCCTGCAGCCAGGTCTGTATCTGTACATCCAATGTGTCCCCTTCATGCCACCCTCCAGACCACACCTGCTCTCTGTTTAAATGTATCAATGCCGCCTAGAAACTGTCTTTCTAGACTCATCTCCAGCCTCAGTTTCCCATGTGTCTTCCTGGCATTTCCCACTTTCTACCATGAGGTCCAGGAGCGCAGGATTGCCTCCTACACTGAATTTTCCACAGCGACTATCAACGCAGGGTTGCCGCGTTGATTCTATTAATATTTCCTTTGTCTGCTGGGATGGTCAGCAGGACCCTGACCCCTTGGCCTGATGGTCTAGCAGGACCAGCCATGTAAAGGGCCACTCACAAAAGAAGAAAGTCCCCTTTTCAATTTTACTCTAGAGGCCTAGAATTTTTTTCAAATATCTTTGGTTTTAAGAATATGCAGTTTCTTGAGAGAATTAAATTGACCAAGGACATTGAAATTTCTTAAATGTAGGCTAAAGGGAGACTGACTGAACATTTTTACCACTAAATGAAAAATGTGCCAGTTTTATTTTCTTGGTGCATGGAAAATGTGCTTCTAATAAATCCCATGTTTTTCTGAAAGTGTTTTCTCCAACAGGATGATTATGTACCTCTGGGCTTAAGAGTATTGTTAATTATAACAATAAGCTAGCTACACAAAGAAAAATCACAAAAGTGTTCAGATCAGGAAATGCTTAAATTGTTCCAAAAAATGTTTATCAGGAAATGTTATTCTAGAATCAAAACATTTCCTGCCTGATGATCATGCCATGGAGAAAATCATGTGATGCCAGTTATGGGCTCTTATAAATTCTTTTTTTAAACCATGGGATTATATATTTGGGAAAAAAATCCATTATAAGTAACATGAGATGAATAGGAATCACCCAGAATCATACTTTTCGAAAAAAGTTTATTCACATAAAAACTTCAACCTTAAACCTTATAGAAAAATACAGGAGGGACATAGAAATTAGTCAATATTTCACCACTCAGAAATGACCACTCTTAATACTTAAATAAATATGTTTCCAAGCAGGTGTTCAGTGTAAATATATGCACCTGTGTTCAATTTTACATATATGGTTTTACTGATTTGTATCGTATCAGCAACGTACCATTGATAGTTTTCTCTAAGTCTGGATCTGCTGTTCATAATTGTGCATACGGATTGCATGTACCCTTTGGGATGTTCCAAGCTTCAGCAGCAGTTCTCCAACATCAAGTCCTCATGTTACAACATGAAAAAAGCAAGAAGAAGAGGAGGGTGCAGCTAGGCGGGGGTGGGAGGTGGGGTGTCTTTTCAGAAGCTTCCTAGTGGACTTCCTCGTATGACATGTCTATGGCCAGGACCAGTCACACATGCACCCCAGACACTCCAAATGAGAGTGATTGACATGGCTGGCTCAGATAAGCCAGGATTTCTTCCATGTGATTAATTGTATTACTAGCTAGACAAAAATAAGGGTTCTGTGAGCAAGAAAAAAGGAATGAAACACGTGGAGTAAGTTTAAATCCATGAATTCACAACGATACCAACAAAACTCAATTGGTGACTGCTGGAGAATCCTAGTGAGTTAACTTGATATTTTGAAAACTGGCAAATTTAGAGACAGAATCAAATGCTTAGCCTGCTTTTCCTATATCGCTGTGAAATCAAATCATTAAAGAAGAAAGTTTCCCTCTATAGAAGTATGTCAGCTAGGCCAGGTGCGTTGGCTCACACCTGTAATCCTAGCATTCTGGGAGGCCAAGGTGGGAGGATAGCTTGAGCTCAGGAGTTCGAGACCAGCTTGAGCAAAAGCAAGACCCTGTCTCTACTAAAAATAGAAAAAATTAGCCGGGCATGGTGGCTCAAGCTTGTAACCCCAGCTACTCAGGAGACCAAAGTGAGAAGATCGCTTTAGCCCAGGAGTTTGAGGTTGCTGTGAGCTAGGCTGACACCACAGCACTCTAGCCTGGGCAAAAGCTCAAGTCTCTTTATAAAAAAAAAAAAAAAAAAAAAAAAAAAAGAAAGTATGCCAGCTAATAAATGAAGAAGAAATGATAGAGTTAGGATATCACCATTTCCAACATCTACTGAAATAATGATCTAGGCATTGAGCATCATCAGCTATTTTCTTGGGTTTTTAAGGTATATTTCGGTTATACCAAAAGTGAGAGCAATTGAGGTGGTGTTTGACCAGGATACCAGGAAAAGCCTAATCCTGTTCTTGACCTACTACTCTCTGAGGTCCCCAGGAGCAGTACATGCACAAGAAAATAAAGCAAGGCCAATTATCATTATTACTAGCTGAGGATTTGGTCTGGGCTGTAATGTTGAACTCGAGCAAATCAGGCTACATTGTCACACTATGTATGCCTATATAACTTAGAACCAAAGCGGGCCATAAAACCTGCCCTGCTAATTTCTACCCTAGAATCCAATCCTCAATCCTGGCTCTTGCCCCTGCAATGCCGGGAAAGGCCAATCCAGCGTGGACCACTGGCCAGGAAAAGCGTGTGCAAGAGCAAAAGAGTGGTTGCTCCCATGCTTGGGGAAACTGAACTATCACTGGGCTTGTCCTGCCTTTCAGGTACAAGGAATGAAAAGCCACAAACGGGGTTAAAATGTCAGCTGCCTTCCAGGAAAAGGCCCTGATGTTTTTTCCTTAAGTCTTATAGAAAAGAACCACAAAGCCACTCCCAGTGCCTCCCACTGGACAATGTGCTACCACAGCACAGTGACAGTGCCATTGTCTGGAGCGGACATTGATAAAATGCCTTTGAACTGGACCAATCCAAAATTGAAAAGGAGCTGTGTGCATCCCTCAGCCAACAAATCTAATTACATAATCTATAAATAATGAAAAAATTTCTGCATCCTTTGCAGCATTTATATTCCTTACTTTATGTTCTTTTTTTTTTTTTTTATATTCCTTACTTTATGTTCTTATCTAATTGCATTAGCTGGTACTTCCAGAATAGAATTACAACCTTAAGTAATTAGGGATAAGTAGGCAACATTGTTTAATTCCTGTATCTACTGGCTATGCTGTTAGGATTTCACCACTAAGCATGAAACTAGCTTTCAGTGTATGTAGCCATTTACTAAAGATGTCTTTGATCAAAAATGACTACTGAATTTTATCAGACATTCTCTCATCAATCAAACCATTCCTATTCTTTTGACCTATTATTATGGGGAAATATATTAATCAATTTCTTAACACTGAGCCACATTTATATTGCTGAAATCAACCCAATCTTGGTCATGGTGCAATATACTTCTAAACTTACTGTTAGATTCTATTTGTTAACATTTTATTTAGGATTTTTTTTCTACTCAGTATACAAAAATGTGCCATCTTTGCTAGGTTTTGGTATCAGTTGGCTTTGTAAAAATCTTAAAATATTAAGAGAGCACCTGGTCTAATCCTTCATTTTAAAGATAATGATTTTGAGGCCTGAAAAATATTAAATGACTTACCAAGTTCACATTCTTCCCTATTTTTTAATATCCAGTCTTGTTGATTTCAACTCCTAAAAATTTCTCAAATCCATTGTCTTCTCTCTCTTTCAGCCCAACCCACTGTCACCCTTCAAGGACAGCTGGTGCCCTGCCTGGGCTGATGTAATCACATCTCAACATGGTCTCCCTGGCTCCAGGCTCACCTTGCTTCCCATTGGCACACAGTGGGCCTGCTCCATGCAGGGCACCATGCTATCTTTCTGCTTAAATCCTTTGTTAGATCCTGTGGTGCATCTTGCTGCTACGTTGCCAAGGCCTTTTGTTATTTGGCCCATTTACCTTTCCAACTTATTTGGAAAGAGGCCACATGGTCAAGAGGAAGGAGCTGCAGATTGGAATCAGAGACAGATTTGAGTCTTAGCCCTGCCTTTTAGTAGTTATGTGACCCTAGGTAAGTGATCTAACCTAAGTCTCCATTATCTCATCTGTGAGACGGGGCTAAAATTATTTAAGATGCAGGTTATTGTAAGGATTAATTGAGATAATGTACTATAAAGAACCCAGCCCAAGAATATACTCAAGAATTGTTGCTAATTTAATCTTCTTTTCTCTTAGATTTTTAAAATATTACTTTTTAATTGACAAATGAAAATTGTATGTATTTATGGTATACAACATGATGCTTTGATATATGGATGTTACGGAATGGCTAAATCAAACTAAGTAACACACGCATTACCTCACATACTTATCATTTTTTTTTTTTTGTAATGAGGACACTTAAAATCTACTCTCTTGGCAATTTTCAAGTATACAATACATTGTTACTAACTACAGTCACCATACTGTACAACAGATATCTTGAACCTATTCCCCTTACCTAACTGAAATTTTATATTCTTTGACCAATATCTCCCCAGTCCTCCCCAGCTTCAGCCCCTAGTAACCACCATTCTGCTCTCTGCTTGTATGAGTTCAACTGTTTTAGATTCTACATATAAGTGAGATCATGAGGTATTTGTCTTTCTATGTATGCCTGGTATATTTTACTTACGATAATGACATCCAGGTTCATTCATGTTGTCACAGATGACAAGATTTCCTTCTTTTGTAAGGCTGATTGCTTTCTGATTTCTGATTACTTTCTGTTTGATAGTTTATTTTCCTCTGTTAGGTAGGTTGTTATTAAGGCCACCTTTCACTTTCCTTCTCTAACAATCCATCTCTAACACCTTTGTTCTGTACAAGAGCTACCTCATATACATACTGAAAGCTTAACGCTAAAGTTATCTTTTTTGGGGATGCCTTCTTTGACTACCTCCTGGCACTGTGTCCTGGTATTTTGTCCTTCTTTCAGTATTGCCACTGTGTGTCTATTATCTTCTTTATCACTTTGTATTCCAACACTACTCTGGGAAGCACAATGCTATACAGCATGTATCAGTAAAGTTGCAGTCAGTATGACTGACATCTCTGTAAAACACAGAGCTGGGCAGTCCTACTTTTGTGCCTTCCATATGCACAGCAACCTGGCACCCACACTCTCCCACACACCTGGAAGTATAATAGTTGGGGCCCCAGGAGAGTCACCTATGCTCAGCAAGAACAGCAAAGGAGGAGGATGCTATGTGGTATCTGCAGAATATTACTAGCAACACTCCATCCTCCCATCCCCCATGGGATTTAAGGAGAGCTAACATTCCCGTAAGGTTGCCCTTATACGCTCAGTCAGAAAGCTGTTCTCTTACTTTTATTGTGACTTAATTGTATTTCCAGCTATGACCTGTAGAAATATGTAGGTTACAGTAGCAATGACATTATCTAAAATAAAATTGGAAAAGAAATTATAAATGATTAAATAAAAGACAAAAAATTAGAAGCATAAAAGAAAACGTCTATTTGGTATAGAGGCTATCACTTCTTTTCTGACCAAGGAATCTGTTTAGTGGGCTTCCAGCATACATGAAACTTCTCCCCTCAGTCTGACTTCTTGCTTCAAACAAGTCCTTTTCAACCTTCAGCTTCTGGCAAGTTAGCTTTCGCAGAGTATGATCAGTTAATTCAATTTCAGTATGTAAAACACATTATTTTAAACCTAGGAGAGGAAATGTACATGACACATGTAATACAAATCATCAATTTCATAAAGCCTCAAGGAATTTAAGTTCTTGAAAACTAAGGTGCTTCCCAAGGTCAGTCACTCAATCAATAGCACACAGGGCACCAAAGTGCAGGCTTCCTGCAGTCATTCACTTATTCCTTCCATCTGTAACAAGGGCACTGACGTAGAAATTTACTGGTGCTTATTTTTGCTGCTGGAGACTCAGCAAGGAGGAAAGAAAGAATATTTTCCTCTTCCCTGGAGGATAACTAGACTTTCTGAATTCCCAAGAAAAAGTCAAAAGACAATTCCCACCTTCATCCCCTTTTTCTTGTGATTGGAGTCTTGGTGCCTGGCTATCTGAAAAGAAAAAAGCAAGATGAATTCACACTTGTTTTGGAGGTTTAAAAAGTGAAGCCTGTCCCATTATAGCTGGATCCCCTTTGTAGGATAGAAAAGGACAAGGGCTCCTAGTTTCATTGGAATAGAGTCAAGGACCTGTTAGAACCTCAGAAGTGGCAGATCAGAGAAATGATCTCTCTCCTGGGGGGAGAAATGGCCCCAGGCTGGACACTGAAACAATGTCTTGAAACAAAATCATCAAGGGAATGAGAAGATAGAGAAGTTCAAGGACTAAACTTTGGGTTGAGCGAATTAAGCTGACAGTGAGGTGGACAAACCAAGAGAGAGGGGCCACCTGAAGGTGATGTGAAGAAGGTGCATATTTCAAGATGCAGCAGGAAGCAACTGTTCCAAATGCTGCTGATAGTTTGAGTGAGATAACTGAAAACTAACCACAGATTTAGCAAGTTGGAGGTCCTTGATGACTTTGCCAAGAGGCATTTCAGCAGAGGGGTAGGGGAAAACCTAATTAAAGTAGATTCAAGAATGAATATGTGAAAAAAAAAATGAATATGTGGAGGGGATGAGGCTACAATGTGTATAAATGACTTTTTTTCAGGAGTTTTGGAAGAGAGCAGAGAAACGGGGTGGTAGCTGCTGAGGGATGTGTTGTCAAGGAACGTTTAAAAGACAGAAATGTTGCACCATGTTAATATGCTTATGCTATATTATCCAGCACAGAGAGAAGAATTAATAATGTAGGATTGAGAGGGACAACTGCTGGAGTGAAAATCTTGAGACTGTAAGGAAGACAGAATCCATAATAACACATAAATGGAAGAGTTGAACTTAGATAAGAGCATGGACAGTTCACTCCCTGTACCAGGAGGGAATACAATGCACAGGTCCAGATGTAGGCAAACTTGGCAGATATGGTGATGGGTACTTTAACCCCTGAAATACTGATCTATATGTTCTCAGAGTCCAATTTTTTAGTCTAATCAATTCGGCAACAGAGTTAAGTTAATAGACTAAATTATCCAAAAACTTTTGGAGAGAGCTTATATGAGATCTAGACATCTTCCCTTCCTACTTTTAATTTTGCCCTCCCTGGGAAAAATTGTTGGTCCCAAATAAAATTAAAATATTCAATGAAACACATTCTTTTATATGTAGATACAAAATAATTTTAACTTCTGAGAAAACATCTCACTTTTCAAAACACTAATAATACATTAAACGGTTTCATTGTTAGATAATTGTCAGGATTCAGCTGAAGCACAGCATAATGAATGCATGAACTCCACCTGTCCATAATGTGGAAAAGACAAAGTGTACAAGGCAGGCAGCTCTTGCCATGGTTGCTGATGGAAATGACTTAATTTCTTGGAGCCCAAGTTGCCTTATTTGTAAAATAAGAATAACGCCTGCCTTACAGGATTGTTGTGAGCTTCAAAAAAAGATAATATATTTAAAGCTCCTGGCAAACAACAGGTGCTCAAAATATGCAAGCTATCTTTATTAAATTGTGCTTTTGTTGAGAGCAAACATGTTAACTCATAAATTTCATCTTATAATGTAATGTTCCCAATAGAGGAACAGGGGACAGGCACACGAGACCTCTCTCTTCACTATGTTTGCAACTTCCTGTGAATCTGTAATTATTTCAAGTTTTAAAAAAAGTTCATCTAGTTAGACTTCTATGAGAAATACCTGTAATTCCATCTTGCAAGCCTCCTCCTGAGGCACAGTGGGCTATGCTCTGATAATAGACATAAATGTCTGCCAACTTGTAGCAGCTGCAATAAAGGCAGTCACAGTCTTCTGATGGCATGACAAAAGCCAGACAAAAAACATGGTCACTCTAGGTTGGAATGTCAGTTATTCCATCTGGCTCTATTACTTATGGCAAGTCATGTAAATGTTGAATCAGTGTTCTCATCTAAAAGCAGGTATAAAAGCAACCAGCTAACTTCATAGGAATAGCTAATAATATTTAACAGTTGAGTATTCTACCCAAACCCACTCAGGTCAATGTAAGTGCAGTATAGTGGAAGAAATGATTGCACATTGCAAAGTTGTGATGCATTTTACTAATATCTACTAAGGCCAACAGAAGTGCAGAGTGACAGCAATTTACTGCAAACTAATAAAGGGAGAGTGCGGTTGTTCTAGAAGACTTTGGCCCCAAGGTAACTCAGGTCACCCCCACCCCACCCCCCAACACTCGTTATCTCAGAGTTTGTACTACAGGAGGTAACGGGACTTCAGCCCCACAGCAATCCGGTGAAAGCTGGGGAAACCGTGTGCAGTGACCTGAGCTCCCAGATGGAGGGGCCACCACTAGAAGCAAAGCCGGGCCAGGCTGGGGAAGAGGGATTGTGGCAAAGGTTGCTCACAGCAGCATCCGCGCCTCACCCCTGCAGGTCAGGCAGCTATAAATTCCCAACATTTGGGGGACCATAAGCCTGGAGACCGCGAGGGTGCCCCACAGGGGACTTCCCAGGCGGAGGCGGATCCGACGGGAGCCGCCGTGTCATTTCTAGGGGTCCGCTCCGAGGGGAGGGGGCGTCTGCGAGAAAGGGGCGGGGGCGGCAGTGGGCAGTCGAGGAGGGAGAGGAGGGGCGAGGCGCTGTCGCCAGTCCCCTCCCCTCGTCTGCGCTCCCCTTGCTTCCCCTCCCGGCCGGGCACCGGAGCGCATCCCGCCGAGGCCGGGCCGCTGCAGGGGGAGGCGCCAACTCGTCGCGGTGCCGGGCCCCCGACCGAGCAGTAACCGCTACCCAGGAGGCGGAGCGGACGCGGCCCGGGCCTGCGCCGAGGTAAGAGGGGTAGAGGCGTGGAGGGGTGGCGTGGGAGGCCGAGGCGGGGCGCAGAAGTGAAGCGGGCCGCTCTCAGGTACCCCAGCGGCGGGCGCCCTCTCCCCGCCCCCGCCGCCCGAGCTCCCGACAGCTGTGACCACCAAGGGGCCCCGGGGGCCGAGAGCTGCGCCCGAGCCGCGGGCCTAGGCGTCGCCGCGCATGCGCAAGCCTGCGGGCGGGGGCCGGGCGCTCGGTTCTGGGGCTACTCCCCAGCCCAGGCCGCTGGCTGAGGTTGCGCTGCGCACGCGCGAGTCCGCGGGTGGCTGTCACGTTTGGCGTTGCTTGGGGCAGCGTCCTGCGGGGAGGCTACGGTCCTCCTCCCGGATTCCGCATCCAGTGTGCTGGGGGTGGGCGCCCCGGTTCCCACCCTCCCTCCTCTCTGCTCATCGTCAGAGGCTGCTGATGCTTTCATTTCTGTGGCCTCTCCCTTGGCTGCCGTCCCGTAAATGTAGTCCCCCCCGCTCGCAGTCCCCGAACCGGCTCCCTGACTCAGTGACAGCATATGCTTTCGACACTTGGTCTTGCTGTCGAGGGCTGGCGCGGAAAGTTTGACTTTGCTGGGCGAAGCTGTTTTGGATCCGCTGTGGAGGCATGGGGAGAAGTCGCCGTGCGTCTTGTGCCGGAAGACACCGCTCTGCCCAGCCCCGGAAATAGAGGTTTTCAGACATTGAAAACTTTCCGAGTGCGCCGCCCTGGCCGGGAAAAAACTGAGTTGGAAGGCGAGTTCAGAATGAACTTTTTGCTTTTGTTGTTTACAAAATGACATGAAAGGTTGCAACAGTTCGAGCCCAGGACTGTAACAAAATGCATGTCGTAGAGCTGCCTTGTACCGCGTTTGGCGACTTAATCTTTGTCAGAGCTGAATAAAAGCGATTGAGTCACAAACAGCGCTTTGAAACGTTGCTCTTCCCCTCGCCCCCCTAGACTCGAAAGTAACAGTCGCTGTTTAATGTTTATTGAGATACCAGGCTTTGCACCGCCCTAGTGCTGAGTCCCTGCTTGGCTTTACACTTTACTAGACAGTGGTTCTTAGTTACAGTCAGCTTCGTGACTCCTGGGGTTGCTATGAAGGTTACCTAACAATGTCTTTACGGTGTGCCTTGTAATCTTATATGATGTGCTGATACAGACGCTTGGGGGCTGGAATGGAAGAGCTACTTAGACCTGGAGAATCTGAGTACTCTAGGTGAAAAGTAACCTATTTCCTACAGTACTAGGTAGTACATAGGCGTTGTTAAGTAGCAGGTAAAGGCAACAGGACCGATTCATTCTTTCATACGCTACTCCCACTACGAAGTCTTTATTGCTGTTGCTGGGCTCACCAAGTGGACCGCATGCTCAATGCTCACATCCGCACTCCACCCAAATCTGCATGGCACAGGACTTCTTCATTCAAGTCTTGAAACAATTGCCATCATTTCAGAGAGGTGACTACCCCATTTAAGATAGCCACTGCTGTGGCTCTCCGACGTCTTATCCTGCTCGTTTGGCTTTGCAGCACTTAATCACTGTCTGGTATTATATATTTGTATGGGTACGATCTATCTCCCTCATAATCGGAGCTCTGAAGGTGCTTGTTAACTGTATAAAGGAAATTCGACTCTAACTCGTTCCAGAGATATTTTGTACTGCACTCAACATGGATTCATTCATTCATTCAACAGACATTTGAATGTCTGTTGGTACTGAAGTCCTGTCCTTGGGACTTGGGTTATGTCAATGAACAAAAAAGACAAAGATCCCTTCCCTCTGGAGCTTACATTCTAGTTAAGAATGATAAACAAAAAACATATTATTATGTTAGAAAATTATAAATACTATAAAAAAGGGGGATTGGTAGTGCAGGTATGGATTGCAGTTTTAAACAGCGTGGTGACAGTGAGTCTGATGGATAAACCAAAGGTGATGTTCAAGATGGAGAACTGGGTTTTAGAATTAAATACCTTCCAAATGGGAAGATATCTAAATATCTTCTGGGAGAAAATGTTATTTATCATGCTCTAATATGTCTTTCATGGGGGTCCACAGCATGGCCATTGTGGTAAATGTCACCATCCTTTATAGGGAAAAAGCATTTTTCCAAATACAGTTCAAATTATTCAGGATTTTACAGTTTAACTCAGCACAGTGAATGAAGAGATTGGACTCTTACATGGACAAGACTAGCCAGATGACTACTGTATATTGTGCTGAGAAAAACTGTGTATTGTCTCCACAGTTTACTGCACTTTGCAATTGCTTCTTAATGTCCCCTGACTGTGGATGACTTGTGAAGATATTTTGTAAGAGTGGTCATTGCTTTTCTTTATTGGAAACTATGTAGAAGAAGAGGAGCTTAAATCACCTGATATCATGTTGTTAAGTATTAAATTATCTCTCATAGAGATGTCTGAATGAATGAGACAAACTAACCAAATTTCAGTCCATAATTAAATGAGGCTTAGAGGACGTGGCCAATGGAGAGGAATGATTTTAGAAGGTAAAGTGAGTTTCCCCTCAGGTCCTTTACTTGAGAAACACTCTTATGTTCAAACATCCAAAAGCATAAAAAAAATCTAGAATTATAAATTAGGGAATCCATGGAATTTGCTTATGCCTTTAGGAGATTATCATAGTCTAGTTCAGTTTTATCCATTGGCTAAAGTGAAATTAAAATGCCCCTAAGACACTGCAACTGTTGAAGTTTACTTGAATTTAAATTACTACAAATCAAAATTGTACAGGAAAGGGAGATTTGAGAGCAGGAACAGAATTATCAGGGTTGCAAAGTGACTTTAAGGACTCCTGTTAAAGGCTGAAAAGAGAGGTAGGTCCACCTGGGGATATTTACTCCAAGGGAGCAGATAGCTTGCCTCCCTGTAAGTGATATTCATAATGTTCATCAGTGGAAGGTTGAGGTGATCCTTCCGGCTTTCATTATCCATAAGGAACATGAGTTCGGTTCGCATGATGATCCCATCCTGACAACATGAAGGTTTCCAGGAAATTTAAGCCATAATAGTTTTTTCAGCATTAATCTGGCATTAGTGTGTATCTTTTATGTTTTCAGCATTGCTAATCTAACCTAAGCTAGTATCTATTATGTGTCTCTCCATGGAAGACATTTTGAGGTAGCAAGTACCAATAGATGATAGTATGTGAATAAATCATAAATTGTGACTACATCTTAATATGTTCTGTATTATGCTGAATGTAGGTAATACTGAACAAAACAAATTCTAAGTGGAAATGAGCCAAGTCCAAGAGGGCCTATCGTGTTGAAGGAATATTTATGTTGAGGGCTAAAGATCTTTAACAGTTAGGGAGTCTATTTAACAGACATGTTAAGAATTTTTTAAAAATTGGATTAGATCTATAAGGATTTACAAATGAGCTCCAAGTCCCAACTCAGTTAATACAACAAAAGTATTTGTGTAGTTTATGTTGATTATTTTTCATATTCAAGAGTGACACTTTCTGTGTGTAGCTGAAAAGACCAAAGTTGGGAGCTCAGTAATCTCTTCAAACTAAATACAGCTTTGCTTGGGACTGAAGATCTGACTCATCTTGCTTGGTGAAATTTGGAAACCTTTTGACAAACAGATAATTAACCTTTTGACAAACAATAATTTGTTAATTATTTTAATTAACAAATAATTAAAATAGCAACTGTGTTTCTGCACTCTATAATCTGCTGTTTCTCAAAGACACATGACAATACCATTTCCTTTGAGGTTGTGGTCTAGTTTTACTTATGCTTTTAGTTTTTTAGTTTTGTCCGTCCTGCTTCTAATTATTTCACTTTAATTAGCAGCAATGTAAATATCTTAGTGTTATTTGTCATTTATTTCTGAGGTCTCATTTAAATGGAGCTAAATTACAGTTAACACTACTCTTTTTTGCAAGTGACATTTGAGATCATGTTCTATTATTTTATACTTATATATATTTATAGTGTTTATAACTTGTAGATGACACTAAACAAGCTATTAAATTTACCAACTAATGACTCAGCTAAGCATATACACGGGAACCATCACTATCCCACTGACTTTTACATGGACTGGAACTCATTAACACACTGATACTGAAAACTGTGTGCTGGTGCCCTAAAAGACATTGGTTTTATTTACTTTCCTGTTTCTTTGATTATAAAGCATCATCAAGTGTGTTGCCCAGGTGAGAGAATCTATTAAAAGCTTGGAGTTCTATATTGCAAGAAAAATTTTTTTTCATACATTATGTTTCTCAAGCATAGCTGTAGAGTTGACCTTATATTATCAAGTTGAATTTAAAAATCCTTAACACTGGGATTTCTCTGTCGAAATTCTTTGTTCTCCACTTTTTCCTCGGGGATCACTTCTAAATAGTTATCAGCATGTAGAAGCTTCCGATTAACTGCAAAGTATCTGCTCTTAAAGCCCACCATTGGGTTGGAGTAATGTGGAAAGAAGCCCCTAAGAGCTGGGTATTCTTTTGCTCTACGTTATTTTGTTTTCTCTTTTATGTATTTGCTTTCTGTTCAGTGCCTACTGCAGGCTCTAAACCAATATGTGCTGAATAAATTAGGCAAATGAATATATGTCCTTTAATCAGCTTAACTCATTATTTAGGTCAGAGGTATTACCAAGTAATGTGATACATTGTGTAGCGGATACACTTACTAATACTGATTATTTTACCAACACCAGTATGTTCAGAAGGCCTATTATATGCTTTGTGCAGGGAAATGAATTGTTTGACCTGGTCTGTGTGAGGATCAGAAATGAATATGTTTGTCACATTATTAAAAGATTGTCTTCTTGTCCACTAGTCTTCAACTGTGTAGTTACTAAGAGTGTAGAGAAAACTCTCAAAGCACAATATATAAAAATAAGAAGTTATCTGTCCTAAACAGAGATAATTTGAAAATAAATTATTGAACTATACAAATTTAGGAAAACAGCTGAAATAGAAAATGTCATGCAACAGATTACCTTACTTGATATATTTTTGGCTTTGAAAAATTACTCTTACAAAAACTTGAACGTTGGCCCTTGAATGTCTAATTTGGAACATCTAAAGGCAGAGATCAGTGGCAGGAGCTTCTGCTTGGAGAAGATACTTATCCTTCCATTTTCTATTTACACTGCAAGGCAAATATCAGTACAGTAAGATTCTGTAATAACAGTTTTTATTGCATTTAAACAAAGTGAGGAGCTGCATAAGAAACTATTTTGCAAAGCACAAAGTACTTTTTAATATGAATAATTAACTATATGTATGTATGGCCTGAGTCATATATCCCAAAACAAACATATAAGAGAAAAGCTAATAAAGTAACATGGTAAGATAGATGATCTTACTATCATTCCATAGTAAGATCCCATGGGATGATCTATGCTGTGACACTGCCACTAAGAAGATCTTTCCAATACAGATGTCAGCCTCAGTCCTGGCCCTATAAGAAACAATGCCCTCCTATGTAGAAAAGGGCGAAGTTGGTAAGCAGATTGACACCAAAGGTAGAAAACACATTTGCCATTCTAATACACTGATGTTAAATGTTTCTTCCTATGTTGGATTTTTCTTGCATACAAAATAATAGAAATACTATTTCTTGGCTATATTATTTAGTATCTTCCTAGGATATTGATAAAATTTTTATTTTGTAGGTACCAAAAGAAATTATGAGTTGTCATTATCAAACCTTTATTGAATTCCTGTGCCCATGGTAAAGGCAAAATTAGAATGGTGGAATTTTGATTCTAAGAATTTGTTTTCTTTGAACATTGGGTAACCTTATCCTCCCATACGAGGAGATTGATTTCAATTTTGAAAACCATGTCGTCAGATGGAAAAGGCATAGCATACCAATTCATTGTTTAAATTACGTGGTACCCTTTGTCTTTGGCATTACTTCCATCAACATGTTTCTATGAAAAAAAAATCCTGTGAAAGTCTAGCTGCACGTATGTTGGTATCCATAATGCATTAAAATAGTATTTTCTGCATGTTTTAAAACTTTATCAGATAGTCTACCATATACATCATCCTGTGACTTAGTGATTTTTGGTCAACATTGTTTTGGAGATTTACTTGTGTTGATTCTAGATAATTTATTTTAATTACTGTATAGTATATATGCCACAGTTGACCAATTCTATGGATCAATTCTGTTTGCTATTTCTTGTTTTTTTACTGAAGGGAACAATTGTGTATATATGCTAGAGTTTATTTAGGCCAGTGTTTTTCAAAGTATAGACATGACTTATTAGTGATTTTGAAATTATTTTAATGGGCTGACTCTGAGATCAGCATTTTCTTTTAAATTGAAATAGAATAAGATGAAGTAGGATAAGGTAGGTAGAATAAAATAGCATAACATAGAAAACGTAGAAAAAAAGATACCACCAAGCGTCTCATGTAAGATGGGTAAAAATTATGTTATGAAATTTTTGTTTCAGTTACATATATGTATCAAAAAGGATTGAAAGACACTGCTGTGATCTAAATATTCTTGAGTTGTTCTCTAAAGTGATTGTTCCGGTTTACATTCCTTCCAGCAGTATATGAGTGTGCCTTTTGATCTACGTCCTCACCAGCACTAGATATTGTCACCGTTTAATTTTTGCAGATCTGAAGGCTGAGATCTGTCTTATTGTGGCTGCATTTCCATGATAAGTTCCATGGTGAATCTGAGCATCTTTTAATATGTTTGTTAATTTCTTGTTCTGTGAATTGCCTGTGTCCTTGGCCCATTTCTGAATTGTGTTTTTTTTTTATCTTATTCTTAGTGATCTGTAGGCATTCTTTATATATTTTATATACTAATCTTTTGCCAACGGACAGTTGTGTAAGTTGCAAGTATCTTACCCCATTATGTGGCATGTTTTTCCCATTGTTTAGATTTACCAGTCTTTGTGGTGTATACTTTCATGTCTTATTTTAAGAAATCTTTCCTTGCTCTGAGATCATAAATATATTTTCTATATTTTCTTCTTAAAGTTGAAAATTTTGCCTTTTTTCACATTCCACATGAGTTCCTTTTTATTTTCTGTGTTGAAATCCTGTAGATTAAACTCCTTTAAGTATGTGTTTTTTCATGTTTCAGTGTACAAATTGTTGAAACCCTCTCCCAAAACTTTTAATATATAGTATCAAAAGTTATATTTTATAATTTTGATATTTTTATAATAGAGCACTTCTGCAGACTTTTTAATAATAGAGCTGATATAATTCTTAAACTGTATTTTTCTCAGATAAATAATGAAATATTAAATTTGCAAGGTGGTATATACTTTTCCTTTTCTGTTTTTCTCTAATGGAATTTATTTATGTATTTATATTTCCAGTCACAGTAACTTTGTCCTAGAAGACAACTTTACAAGGATCTAAAAGAAACAGGATTAAAGATGACCGAATACTTGGCTCCAGAAATTTAAAGCAATCAGGTACAAATGTTTTTGGAGGGAATGTTCCAGCCAGTTCTGTAAAATAAAACTGTTTGGAATGTACACAGGAAAAACTTAATATATCTATGCCTGCAATACAGTGGCAGGTCTAAGAGCAAGGGCTTTGGCATCAGTCCTGGGTTCCCATACTGGCTCTGACCTTGAGTGGTTGGTGTATTGGTCGAGTTACTGAAACATGTGAATAAACTGGAGGAAGTGATAATCCCCATTTGATTTGGTTGTTATAAAGATTAAAGGAGATAGTGTAAGGCACTTAGTGCTTGGCACAGAGTAACTGTGTATTTTTACTGTTTTTATTATTGCTGTTGTTATTTAGAATACATGTTTATCATATTATGGATGTGGTTTTCTGAATGTATGTTGTGGATTTTTTAAAAAGTATATATGGATATACTACTGAAGTATGATAGTATCTTGATGAAATCGTGTGGATAACTGGATAACTGAAATCTCCATATATATCACATAAACTGTATTCCTCAAATAATGCAGATTGGGGGAGCTAGTGGTCTCTGTTATGTATACATCACATTGAAATCATGTAAAAAAAGAATAAGCCAACCATTTTTCACAAAGCTAGAGAATTCAACAATTTATTTTATAGCATTGTCCAATAATTAATCTTGAATCATTTTTAGGTCTTGAAGGACTTTCTGATCAGTAAATGTGAACTTACGAACTTATATTTCATGCTAATTGAGTCTTAGTAAATGTCATTTCCTTGAATGTGGTAATTTCCATGACACACACGCAGTTGAGTCTTAACCTGCTCAGTCAGATAAACAGAATGGCCTATTTTCCCACCATTCTAATTTTAAAGAGTTTAATTATACTTGAAATTGATCAAAGACACTGAAAAGAGTTCTTTCCTACTTCCCCAAGATTAGTGTTCCATTATCTTAGCACATTAGCAAGATTTCTCTTCTCCTAGGAAAAAAAGGGGCTTTAAAGTAGTAGGATGAAGGAAAGTCACATTCCATTTGGCCCCTTTTTCTTCTTTCTCTTCTCTTCCTCTTTATTCTCCTCCCCCTCCTCTCTTTTAATTTTTTTTTCAAGTGAACTTAGGGGCAGATATAGAAAAGGTTTATTTCCAGTTAGGATGGGGCAAAAAGAGAGGGATCCTCTGTATAGACAGCCTCCAATATATAAAAAGCTGTATTCTAAGGATGCTGTCAGCGAATGCATTGTGTCCTACTCCAGGCCATGTTCTGTGGGGGTTATAGTGATCAAGGAATCATGATCCCTCTCCTAAAAACCTTGCAAATTTATAGGGAAGATAAATCATATAGGAATAACTATCACATAAGGCAGAATATGAAAAGTGCCATTAATGAAGTTTTTAAAAAAAGTGCTGTGGAAATACAGAGGAGAAGGGGCCCCAGCCCATTTGGGTAATCAGAACCCAGGTTAATGTGACAGTCATGCAGGGTTTTAGAGAAAATTAGGATTTTAACAGATCTGCTAGATGATGTGTAGTAAGTATGAATAAAATATGTCAACATATGTTTTTATATTGTCAACCAGATGAAGTTGCATAAATTTATAAGTGAGAAATTTTTAGGTAATCCTCTTAAAAACAGGCATATCTTTTTTGACTTGTTTCCAAACATTAGAAATAATGATTTGTTATTAATTGCCATAATTTTGAGTCATAATTATTCTGAATATATTATTCCTCATATTCTGAGAGACCTTTTTACAGCTGAGGGAAAAAAATATTTTCAAGGGCATATAAAATATTGATAAGGGAACTTGGTGGCTTGTGTCTGTAATCCCAGAACTTTGGGAGCCAGAAGTGGGAGGATTTCCTGAGGTCAGGAGTTTGAGACCAGCCTGAGCAACATAGCAAGACTGTTATCTCTACAAAAAAAATTTTTAAAAATTAAGAAAAACCCACATTGTTAGGGAACACTGTTTAAGACTTGACCTTATTTTGATTATTGTTTTTATCTATCACAGGGCTCTAACTCTACCTCAGAAAATATCAGATAGAGTGTTCTGATGTTAGTACTTGAAATATCGATTGTATTTAAGTAAATAGGACCCAATCTAATAAATTATAAAAAGCAACATTGTTGAATACAGTTCTATTAAATTGCTTTTGAGGGGACAGATAATATTTTATTTATATTTACATTTAGTGATAAGATAGTTAACTGTGTAACAATGATTGAACCACAGTGCAGACGTAGTTCGTATCTTCTAGTAGGGCTGCACCTGCTGTTATTAATACTTCTACGTGGTAGAAAGCAGTCACTGTGGAGACGGGGATTGAGGCAAGATCACTCAGTGCTGGGGCTGCATACGTGATGGCTGCGGTTTCAGATTTTTCATCAGAGTCCAGTATAACAAAGCCACATTCATTCATTCATCCTTTCATCCTTTTCATTCATTTCTCCTTTTTGTTTTTTTTCAGCTTAGCAAATCATATATTCTTCAGTGGAGCTGAGAATTGATAAGTCTGCTCTTCACAGTCATTTGGAACTTTCCAATCCCAGAGAAAAGTTGACCAAGGTCTAAAATTTATTTTTCGTTATCTATAGGAAGCCAACTTTGAAATGAAAATTGTCTACTCATTTCTTTATGGATTTAAGGACCTATATATATATATCCTCAGATTACTTTTTCAGACCTCAGCAGAAGGGTTCCCATGAGAGGCCGTTGGTAGTTCCAGAACAGTGAAAACACCTTTTGGGTTTTGTAGATGTGAATTTCCATACTTAAAGCTTGATTCTCTTATTTCCCCTTCACCATATTTGAGCTTAGCTTATTTTCTCTGTTCATTAGAAATAAAGTAATTGTAACCTGCCTAGTTTCATCCAACATATGGGATCCTGATTCTACCACATACTTTTTCCTCAGGGACTGCACAGGACTGAGTCCATATGGAAGAAGAACTTCCTCTTTTCTATGGAGAAAGTGGCAAGGTTAGAAAAAAAATCACGCCTTTGGAGCGAGCATGTGCATTCTGTCGCATGGAATATACTTCAGCAAACATCTGTTGATCAGCCCGTAGGAAAATCAGTGAGATAGTGTCTATCTTTGAGAGGCTCACAGTGTTGTGACTGAGATGCCAACAGATTATTACTATGGGTATGCAGAATGCTGAAGGGGCCAGCAGGGAACTGATCATCAGAGGGGCAGAGAAAAGACTCCCAGAGATGGCGAGCATGGATGAGAAGTGCAGACCATCTCCTGCACTCACAGATGGTGCTGGCCTGCAAAAGACTTTGAGTTGAACAACAATTATTCCATTCCCAGAGACTAACAAACAATGATAAACTACCTAATCTTAGATGATATGTTCTCAGTTCATCGTAGGCATTCTTTACTTTCTTTCTTTTCCATCACATCCGAACATTACAGTCAACCAGCTTCAGTCCGGTCAGTGTCCAGTTGATGTTAAAAGATTCACATCTTGCAGCGTGCGTATTGATTTCCTTCTTGTGTTATTTCATTAAATTTGCGAAGTATCTGCTCATCACTATTAACAGCTTCATACAAACTATCACTATGAATTTATTTGTTTTCCATTCTTATTTAATAAAATTAGGTCAAAATTCAGTAACAGATGTAAATAATTATACAAAGCCAGCATAGTATACCAAGATGGCAAAGCTTCTGCAACCAAGCCATGGCATCATCACGTGCTCACTCGAAGTGTTTGTGAGCCCTCGTAGGGATGTGCAAAAGTAGCTTGCAAAAGTAATGGATAGAACCTGAGAGTCTTACAAAATGTTATTAGAAAAAATTTCTCATTTTTCCTGGGAACAGATTTTTGTGAAATGAAAGAGTGGATTCACAGAATCAGCAATGAAATCACTTGGTTACCTACAAAGTGTTATAATGCTAGCAAATCCCTCAAAAGGGAGGTATTGGTATTTTTTCTTAAAAAATTTTTGTTTTTTGTCAGGCATGACTAACATTTTATTTCGGTTCCATGTACATATGCTGTATTTTAAATTGATCTGTGACAACTTGGTAGTTGTCTGTAATTAAGTGCAGTTGGGCAATCCACTTGATTGTCCATGTCGATGGAGAAGCATGATTATACAGGTAGCACACTCTGAAAAGACTGATAAGATACAATTTTACAGCAGATGTATTTCCTTTATTAAGTTTTCCTTCAGCTAATATTAAAATTTTGCTACTTTTAATTTCCCAAACAGATGCCCGGTAAAGGTGGGGGAGGTGGCTTGGATTGGAGAGAAGTAGTAACAGAAAACGGGCCTGGGTTAATTATCACCTAAGGTAGTGTTACGTGCAGTGAGGAGGGTTACTTAGGCCAGACCAGGCCTGCGAATTCCAGGAACATGATCTTAATGCTGAACGTTACCAGGCTCTCATTTCCTAGTAGTGCTTTTGTTCCTCATGCAGATTTTTCTATTGCCCGTGCTTGGCTCTTGCCTAGCCAGTTCCTTACTTGGCAGTTGGGCACGGAATGGATTGGGCGCCTTCTGCAGAGTTAGCTGCCATCATGCAGAGAGGCTGCAGTGAGCTGGAGGCTCCTAGGGGGGCTGCCTGCCTGTGACTCTTGTATACATTGGTCAGCCAATGTTTTTTTTCTTCTGTGAACAAAGAGGTTATAATTCCATAAAACTGATACAGGTTGAGTAACCTTTATCTGAAATGCTTTGGATTAGAAGTATATTGGACTTTTTTGGATTTTGGAATATCTGCGTTATACTTACCAGTTGAGTATCCCTAATCTGAAAACCTGAAATCTGAAATGCTCCCATGAGCATTTCCTTTGAGCATGACCTTTGAGCTTCATATTGGTGCCTGAAAAGTTTTACATTCTGAAATATTTCTGATTTTGGGTCAAGGATACTCAACCTATATTAAATATTTACTTCAAGAAAAGTATAAATATATGTATTTTATAAATTAAGCCATCAGTTTCCTATGTAGTAGTTCCCCCACAGACTTAAAAAAATGAGCCTTTGATAACTAACCTCCAATAGTCAGCCTTCTGACAGAGATGTAAAAAGCAATTCACATTTCCTTGTACTTAGCTTATATTATGATTTTTTTCCATTAAATTGTGACCTCCTTGAAGGGAATGATTACATTTCATTTTTATATCTTTTAGTTTAATGATACTGTCAGATCTGTCATGAGTAGCATCTTTTCATAAAATGTACAGACTGGAGGTTACATTAAAACACACACACATATTGGAATCCTAGTAGTCAGTAGAATCACAGGCGGGACAGTAAAGTCTTTTGTAACACATGGGCCAGGAAGAAAGTTTAGAACCAATGATTGATAGACAAGTGTTTAAAAGTTGGTTGGAATTGTCAACCTGATGCTAGGCATCCAAGAAATCACTTGGTTTTGTAGTAGGGAAGGATGAAATCCAAAATCTGCTTGAAGGGAAGAAATGAGGTAGTAGTCAGTCATTGTGCCTTGCCACCTGCCTTGCATGTGGAAGGCAAACCCACAGAGGGAATTATTGCTCTGTTCCTTAAAGGCTCTATGGGAATAGCCAAAGCCCTGCAAATGCAGGCAAACATTAGTGCGTATCTTTTGTGTTGTGCGTATCTTTTGGGTGTTGCCCAAAAGATAATAGAAAGTGTTATGCTTGGGGCAGGGTCTTATGATCCAGATGGCATGGGGAGGGAACTTGGCTGCATTTGGCATCAGGGGAGCTCAACCCTGGTTCAGGCTCTGCCCCGAACTCACAGGGCAATGCTATTAGCGGGGACAAACTGCTTAGCCTCTGTAACAGTTTCTTAGGGCTGCTGTAACAAATTAAATAACTACAATTAAAACGACAGAAATTTATTTTCCCACAGTTCTGGAGGCTAGAAGTCTGAAATCAAGTGTCCTCAGGGCTGTGCTTTCTCTGAAGGTTCTAGGGAAAAATTTTCCTAGCTTCTGGCGGTGGCTCCTGACAATCCTTGATGTTCCTGGACTTAGAGATGCACGAATCCACTCCAGTTCTCTGCCTCCGTTGTCACATGGCCTTCCTCCCTGTGTGTCTCTGTGTGCCCTCTCGTCTTCTTATAGGGACATTAGTCATTGGACTTAGGGACCATTCTAATCCCGTATGACTTTCTCTTATTACAAAGACCCTGTTTCCAAATAAGGTCACTGTGAATTTCCAGGTGGATCTGAATTTTTGGATTTTGGGGGACAAGCATTCAACCCATTACAGCCCCTCTTGGGCTTTCTTCAGGTTTCTCACCCATAAAATGACCTTCAGAGCTTTTTAGCCATAGCGTTCAGTAGTTCCACGAACATTAGTCAGAAAAGATAGAAACCTAAAAACAGAGCTAAAATTACAATAAAAAGCTGGTGGCTCTGCTTGTTTCTGCTGTAAGTTCAGTGGTCACTGGGACAGCTGTTGATGCTTTTACTCATTGCAGACCTCACTTTGGATGCAAGTTTAGGATTGTTAGCTGTGATCAGGGGGAGCTTGAAAGTTTGAGACTTGGTAATAGAGTAGTGTTTGGCGACATGGCTCAGGTGAAGTAGAAACAGAGAGCACTGGGGCTGTGAGTAGGGACTGGAGGGGCCGGGAAATTGGAATGTCTTCCTCCGGAAGGAGTTACAGAGGATGAGATGGGCAGGAGGGCTGTGCACCCAGAAGCGAGCCATCCATTCAAACTTCATTTGTTCATTTTGCCAACACAGGTGTTTAGTGCATTCTTGACTCTATTCAAGGGACCAATGACACAGTGGTGAAGAGACTCTGTCTCTGTCCTCCTGAAGGGTACTCGAGGGTCTGTGAAGGGGGCCCCAGAGTACTTCACAGTCATGAGAATGGAGGGGCCTTGTAAGTCCCTGGTGTGGACCTGAGAAGAGCAGAGTTGCTGACCTGTGCTCTCGGACATCCTCTCCTGACTCCTAAGGACAAGTGTTCTTTCAGATCTGTAGGAAATAAGTAGCTGGACCAGCCAGCTCTGTACCAGAACTCATTGCTAGTAGGGATGATTTAATAGCTATGGGAAAGAGTGCCCTTGGAAAACCTTTGCTCTTTTAAATGAAGCATGAGTTTGGTGATTATTGTGGAAAATCGCCAAACATAGCATTTGATAGACACTTTGGCTGTTTATGCATCTTATTATAATCACCAAAATTTTTGAAAGTTGAGAAGTATATAAGTAAAAATGCCTCCAGTGTAGCAGATAAGTAAAAACTGTCTTTTCAAACAACTTTATAATGTGCACATTTAGTATGCTTGTTGGGGTGCAGACGCTCATGAAGATATACCGTTAAAGGGTTAATTGTGACCCTCCAAAATTCATGTGCTGAAATCCTAACACCCAGTACCTTAGAACGCAGCTTATTGGAAATGGGGTCATTATAGATGTATTTGGTTAAGATGAGGTCATTAGGGTGGGCCTTCATCTGATACGACTGGTGTCCTTTAAGAAAGGGGAAATTTGGACACAGAAGTATGCAAAGGGGAAGACGACCTGAATAGACGTGGGGAGAAAGTAGTCATCTACAAGCCAGGAAGGGAGGCCTGGAACAGATCTTTCCCTCACAGCCCTGAGAAGGAGCCTTGATACCTGTCAATAAGTCAGTTGATTTCTGTTGTTTAAATCACCTAGTTTGCCATACTTTGTTACAGTTGCCCTACAAAACTAGTACATACACTTTCTAGGTGTTTCTTCCTACCTCTTACCCCAAACCTTAAGTGGGGAATGAGGAAACTCAGTGACATCTCAAACTGAAGGCCAGTCAGGTCAGGCTTGCCCGTGAACTGAAACTTTCGGACCATTTCCCTGGTGTCACCTTCAGCATTGTTCTTTTCCAAGGATTTGTTTTATTAGGACGTAGGCAGCAGCTGGAATGGCAGTTCTCTCTCTCACACTCACTCTGTCTCTCTGTCTTGCGTTTACAGCTGGCCTAGTTCCACAGCTACATTTAAGACATAGCCAGCATGTAAAGCACTCGCTAAACAGCTCCCCCAAGTTCAGCTTTGGCTGATTCCAGAGGCCTTGAAGAACATGAATAGGCGAGGCCTGGTTCCACCCGGGCCCCTGGAGCTCAGCGGCTGTGAGAGCAGCCGTGAAGCGGCGCAGAGGCCTTGCCTGCAGCGCTGAGAGTCCCCTCAGAAGCTCGTGCGGCCTGTCAGTCCTCTTCCACAGAAGAGAAGGGGCAAAGAAAATTTAACTTCGGATTAGTACTCTCAATATATATTTTTTTTCCTTTTCAGCCAGTACAGGCTACTCTGTCGTCTTTGAAGATGTTAGATGTGGGCAAGTGGCCAATTTTTTCCCTTTGTTCCGAGGAAGAACTGCAGTTAATCCGCCAGGCGTGTGTCTTTGGCAGTGCGGGCAATGAAGTTTTATATACTACAGTAAATGATGAGGTAATTTTGAAGAAAATAATTCAGCCACCCGTAGTTTTAGAAATGGATTTGCTAAATTGAAGATCTTGGGGTAACTAAGGAATACAGGCTAAAAAATAAAGCCTGGAAAGTAGATTCTTATTTGTTATATGATGAAGCAGTTTGCTTTAGGAAGACGATGCCTGTTTGGATGTAATTTATAGGTTTGTCAGAAATAGAACTGCTTGAACTAACGATGGTTTTTCCCACAGATTTTTGTGCTTGGCACGAACTGCTCTGGCTGTTTGGGGTTAGGTGACGTCCAGAGCACCATTGAACCGCGGAGACTGGATTCCTTAACTGGCAAAAAGATAGCCTGCCTCAGCTACGGTAGTGGCCCACACATTGTCCTTGCAACAACAGGTAACGGGAACGCCACATAGCATTTCAGCCATTGCTTTAGTTGTTGAGGAACAAGAGTAGGACCACCCTTAAATTGAGAATGTACTTTTTGATTGGGCAAGAGTTTCTGGCTCCGCCCTGTGAACTTGACTTTGCTTTGGACAACATGAAATGGGAATATATCTGAATATCAGAGTAAGATAATGTGGCAGCTGGAAGCTAGCAATTATTGGCATTTTAGATGTATGAATGGCAGTGCTATAAACCAAGTTAACCCCACTGAACTCACTGTGAACTCTGGTAAGTCTGCTTTTTGAATTTTAGATTCCTGGTCTATGAATTGAGAGACTAAACCTTGATTTCAACATCCCCCACGCCCCCGCAACTTTTAGCATTCTCTGGGTCTTACACTAAATAGTGACTGATGGCTGTAGTTGGAATTAGTAGTATAAGGAATTAAACATCCTTATGGCTGTTTCATAAATTCAGACTAATAAGATATTAGAATTAAAATATACCTTAGAGTTGTCCTTAAGCTTAGTATTCATTAAATTAGTATTCTTTAAACTGAAAATAAATTTTATAAATACTCTTTTATAGATTTATTTCACTTTTAAAAATAAGTTCTAGGGATTTTTTGGTTTCTGGTAACAGCAGATTAGATTATTTGGATCACCTCTTTACCGAAAACAACTAAAATTCTAGATAAAATATTTTTTAAAAGTTTTTATGAGGGTAGCAAAGCACTGACAAGGCAGAAAGAACTTATCAGACCAAATTTAAAAGGTTAGAGGGGAACTTGATGCTACTTTTGCCTTAAAGGCATCTGCCTGCCCACTTAAACTGAGTTGTGGTTTGGATATACTCAGGAGGCGAAGAGGTCATAAGTCAAAGTCCTACTTGGCAGGGAGTCTGACAGACGGCCTCCCAGTTTAGGCTAGGACTGCAGAGACTACACCCCCAAGGAGAGGATTAGCTGCTTCCTAAGGATTGACAAGAATTCCTTGCTCTGAGAAAAGCAGGGAGGGAAAAAAAAGAACAGAAATAAAATTTACCCCCAAGAGTTTATGACCATATTCCTTGCTCTGAACAAAGAAGAGAGGAAAAAAGAAAGAAAAGAAACAAAATTTCTCCCCAAGAGTTTGTAACCATGGATCTGTAGTTTAATTTACATCAGATTGGATGGTCCAAGAAATCTTAAACCTTAAATTTATTAGAGGTACTGGAATGGCAGTGCCTTAAGGGCATAATAGTAGTAAATACAAATTCTTCCTAGAGCAAGTCACCTTCATCCTAGGCCTGAGGGAATCACCCCAAATAATTTTTCTTTTTTAAAAACAACTATTTATTTTATTATTATCATTATTATTTGGAGGCAGGGTCTCATTCTGCCACATAGGCTGGGATATGGTGGCATGATCATAGCTCACTGGAACCTCAAATTCCTGGGCTCAAGTGATCCTCCTGCCTCAACCTCCCAGGTAGCTGGAACTACAGGCACCTGCTGTCACGCCCAGCTAATTTTGTTTTATTTTTTTAGAGATGGGTGTCTCGCATGTGGCCCAGGCTGGTCTTGAACTCCTGGGCTCAAGCGGTCCTCCTGCCTCCTTGCCTATTGGGATTACAGACATGAGCCATTGCACCCAGCTGCCAAATAATTTTTCAATGGCAATAAGCAGCACATAGTCAAAGATAACCAGGTGTACAGTAGTCTTCCCATATCCATGGTTTCATTTTCTGTGGTTTCAGTTACTTGTAATCAACCATGATCTGAAAATATTAAATGGAAAATTCTAGAAATAATTTATAGGTTTTAAATCTTGCATTATTCTGAGTAGCGTGATGAAATCTTATACCATCTCACTCCATCCTACCTGGGATATGAATCATTCCTTTGTCCAGCAGATCTGCACCTGCCTGTGCTACCCACCCATTAGTCACTTAGTAGCTATCTGGGTTATTGGATGAAAGTGTCGGGGAATCGCAGTGCTTGTGTTCAAGAAACCCTTATTTTATTTAATAATGGCCCCAAAGCAAAACAAGTAGTGATGCTTGCAATTTGGATATGCCAAAGAGAAGCCATAAAGTGCATGCTTTAAGTGAAAAAGGAAAGTTCTCAATTTAATAAGGAAAGAAAAAAATTGTATGCTGAGGTTGCTAAAATTTATGGCAAGAATGAATCTTCTATCTATGAAATTGTATACAATATTACGGTATTTCATAATTGTTCTATTTTATTATTGTTGTTAATCTCTTACTGTGCCTAATTTACAAATTATACTCTATCATTGGTATGCATGTATAGGATAAAACATAGTATATATAGGGTTTGGTACTATTTGCAGTTTCAGGCATCCACTGGGAGTCTTGAAACGTATTCCCCAAGGATAAGAGGGGACTACTATACAAGGAAACAAGGTACCGTGAATGAGAACCAGCACAAACAACAGACAGCAGGAACTGTCCACTAAACATCAGATGTTAGAATTATCACACACCTATAAGACAGCTATATCTGTTGTTTGAAGAAATAAAAAATGAGCTTGAAGATATCTGCAGAGATCATAGAAGATTTGAAAAAGACCTAAATGAACAATATAATTATAAAAATGAAAATTCAGTGGCCAAATTCTGTAGTAGCTTGAACATAGGAAAAGAGAAAATTAATAAACTGGGAGATAGAATGGAAGAAATTATTCAGAATGTAGCACAAAGAAACAATATAGTGGAAAATACAGGTGAAAAGAATGCATACTGTGTGATTCCACTTATTTAAGTTTCAAAAACAGGAAAAACGAAATTCTTTTATGCAAGATATATGTGTGAGGGGCTTTTGTGGGTGATTATAAGGTTATATTTCTTGATCTAAATAGTACAGGGTCATGTGCTCTATGATTATTTATAAAACTACATATATGTTTTTATGGACTTTTCTGAGTGTGTATTATATTGTACAATAAATAATAATAACCAAGATTTTTAAAAATTAACTTGGTGATCATTTTTTAGATAAGAAAATTAAGACCCAGAGGAATCACGTACGTGTCTTTAACAGTCTTCCGGCTTTCAGTCTGATTTTTCTACTCCTCTTAGCAGCCTTTTCTCTGTTATTTATTAAAAAGCTCTCTTCCAGCTATTATAACTACATGCATTTCAATTTCATATTGTTGCCTTGAGGTAGGATTCTGTTTATGCTTTCCTAATAGATTCTTTTGTAGAATGAATTTGGTAGAATAGGGAAATTAGTAGCTTTTTGGGCCTGAATTTTTAGTTTTCATTTGTGGAAGTCGTGCAATATATATTTTCATATAATGAAGTAGATGTTTTGAAAGCCGGTTATCTTTCTTTTTATTTTCAGAAGGAGAAGTCTTTACCTGGGGTCATAATGCTTACAGCCAGCTGGGCAATGGGACAACTAATCATGGTTTAGTGCCCTGTCACATCTCTACTAACTTGTCAAACAAACAAGTCATCGAAGTTGCCTGTGGGTCTTACCATTCTTTGGTGCTAACATCTGATGGAGAGGTGAGAACAGTCAGCGGGGAAACTCACTGCTTTTTTCCAACAAGATTCTGTAGATTCCTTTAGCAGTCCTGGCAACAGGATCATTTGATTAAAATAACCACCTCCCTCCAATTCTGCCTGATTTTTGGTAACAATTCATAGTCCTGGTATTTATATTATGGAGTTTACCTGTATGTAGTACACACTTAATATATAACTGCAAAACTTAAAAGGATGTACTGATTTTCTATATTGCAGTAGTGAAGTTCTCATTTGCAGTAAGAAAAATCCCCAAATGGTAGATGATATGGCTGAGGCGAAGTAGATATTTTTGTGTTACGTGATATATGATAGCAATTATCCCTGTTTGTGTAGCTAGCACCAGTAACCTAATTTGGTAAAATAACACCTTGTATAAGAATGAATTTTATAAAAACCTCTCTGCTGTGCTGTGAGAATTTCTGCGTGTGCAGCACTGCGAGACGAAAGACAAGGTGTCGCTCATGCACGTTAGTGTCCAGTGCAGACACTGCATACATTGTGTTTCATTTATTGATCTTTTCTTTCAAATAGGTGTTTGCCTGGGGCTATAATAACTCCGGGCAGGTGGGCTCTGGGTCAACAGCTAATCAGCCCATCCCCCGGCGCGTCACCGGCTGCCTGCAGAACAAAGTGGTCGCGAACATAGCGTGCGGGCAGATGTGCTCCATGGCGGTGGTGGACAGCGGGGAGGTGAGTGTGCCACGTTTCTCGTAACGGAGAGCTCGCTGGCCGTCTGTCTGTCCTGAGCATCGCGTGTCTCCTTTCCTCTCAGGTGTACGTCTGGGGTTACAACGGGAACGGGCAGCTCGGCCTGGGCAGCAGCGGCAACCAGCCCACCCCCTGCAGGATCGCCGCGCTGCAAGGCATCCGCGTGCAGCGGGTACGTCCCCTGGCGTCTGTGCGCCTGTCGTTCGGTCTTCAGTGGCAAAGATGCCAGCGTATTAAAAACACAGTTTTCTTAGCAGGATGCAAAGTTTAGCTGCTTGGATGTCTTCATTGAAGTAAAGGTGAAAGCTCTTTTTCTCTGAATTAACTTGTAGCTACCAGTCAGAAAATCTCTGTTCCTGGGGCACTCCGATTCGCAGCTTTTGAAATATAAATTGTTAGGACCTTTTCTGAAGAATCGTTGGCAAGGGGTATCAAGAGCCTAAGTCTTCATACCCTCTGACCTATAATTCTGTTCTCAGGGCATTATCCTAAGGAGCCAAAGAGAAAGTGTCTTATAGCATTAGTTAAGAAGATACAGGAAAAAGAAAAACTGTTAATAATAAAAAACAATAGGTGTAGCATAATTTACTCATCAAAAATTAATTATGACAGAAATGATGTTTACAAAGAATTTTTAATGATGTGGGACAGTGCTGTATGTAACGGTAAAGTATTATAAAAAGAAACAAGATACAGAACTGCTTATATAATATGGTCATTTAAAAAAAACCTATAGGTATATTTCTCTATGTCTATATATAAATAGGAAAAAACCCTGATCCTGAGAGTACTTTCATATTTTTACTTTTCTATATTTTTCACATTGAACATTTTTTCCTTTTCTAGTCAGAAAAAAGAAACTATTTATTAAAAAATTAAAGTGTGTGTTGCTTACATTCACCTTGTACCCCTTGATTTCCAGGAAGCAGTAAAGCTGGAATGAACCAGAGCTGAGGCAGCTAAGGGACTCATGGCAGTCTTCTGCCGTTCTGGAAGGAGATGGGTTAACTTAATGCTCGCTTCTGTGGGCAGGCTGCCTCTTCCTTTTTTTCATGTTCGATTCTTAACCTACTTTGTGAAAGTAGGGAACTACTTCCTCCTATTTGCAGGCCTGAGTCAGTTTGGTCTCTTTCCTTCCAGGTTGCCTGTGGCTACGCGCACACGTTAGTATTGACAGAAGAAGGCCAAGTGTATGCTTGGGGTGCAAATTCCTATGGCCAGTTGGGCACTGGCAATAAAAGCAACCAGTCCTATCCGACCCCTGTCGTTGTGGAGAAGGACAGGTAACGTGCATTTTCACGTTCCCCACCGTGGTCTTCAGTGATTAACCAAGACTTAGACGTGATAGAGAATTTCTGCTAGCATGAGAATATTCTTTAACAAGAGTGTTTATTCCTTTTTAAAGTTGGCTTTCGAATTGTTGGGGAGGTGGATTATGTATTAAACACTCTATTTTCACTTACCCATGTTGCATCTATACCTCCAACATCCCCTCTAAGCAAACTGCAATGACTAAACCTCCAACAGTGCTATCTATATTCCAGTAATATTCTACATTATTCTTCTCCCTCACAGACCACCCTCTTCCCCTCCTCATTTTATGTCTTACATTCTTAAGGGGAGTTGATAACACTTCAGGTCTGTCTTCTATGGCTTAGGAAAACGAAGGTGCCTTGAATGGGGTATAAAGCCAGTCGCTCATTTACTTAGACACTGTATCAGTTGAAAAGACTAGGCTTATTTTACCATTTTAACTTCTAGGCATGAGGAACAGTAAAATGGTTAGAAAATTAAGACTTAGTTTTGGGCACTTGTTTGCAAGGTTGTATGTAATTAGCACGTTCAGAACTAGTTTCCAAATTACCCTAACAGTTTTGAAGGCCTTTTGAATTTCTCAAGCCTGGCCTGTTGGCTGCCTTTTCACCGTTTGCTTCTCGACACAGTAGTATGAAGCAGAAACGTTTCATTATCTTTTAAACCAGGGTTGCAATCATTGTAGAAATTAATGCTACTATTTTTATTGCATATATCAATTTTATTATATTTGATTTTAAAATAGAGGTATGGATAGGTTAGCTGGCATTTATATGTGATTCTTTTCTATTCTTCTGTCGGAGTACTTGACAATGAAAGCCAAGAACCAACTTGCCGTTTTTCAACAGGTAAAGGTAGTTCAGAGTTTCTCAGCAAAAAGAGAAGGGACAGTCTTGAGGCTTTGAATAATCACAGAAATGCCTCAGGCTAGCAAATCCAGTTAGTGGGGACGCTTAGTATTTAGACTGAAAAACAAAGTGTTAAAGGATCAAATCAAAGTCACATGACAATAAAAGGGATTTGTATGGCACGTTTCCATTTTCTGACGGACGAAGGCCAAGTATGTGTTTGCACACTTATCACACTCCATCTGCCCCCGTTGCCCGCCACTGTGTGCTTCCCGTTGCACTGTTGGTCCCTGACCCGGAAGGACTGCCCAGGTCTCCTGACTCTGGTTCACGCAGGGCAGATGGATTGCGGGGCACTGAGGTGGGAGAAAGCAAAAGCAGAGAAGCAGGAATGGAAGTTACGTGGGTGCCAAGTTGCTTAACTGCACCTTGAAAGTTTCCTGTTGCTTTTCCATCATTTTAAACTACACCTATTTTGGAATTATAGATGTAAAGAAAGTAGAAACAGCCATGCGCTTGCACACTTGCCGTTGTCCACATAAACATGACCTTGGATGTAAAATCAATGGTTGAGTGTTTCAAACGAGATATTCCTGATTTTCCCAGCGTTCCACGCTTGAACTTCAGGTGGAAATTGCGGAGCTTGCACAATGTCAACCAGGCACTCAATCACAGGCATGCCGTGAGGGAGGAATTTATGAGTCTGTGCTGGGACTTGTCCTGTACCTCTCCACGCTTTCCAGTGACTGAAACCTCCAGGATATGTCATGGCTTACCTCTCAGGAAACCTCACTTCGGACTCTTTTCGGCCCATTATGGGGCAGCTTGACGAATTAGGAACAGGATCGGATTTAGGACAGGGTGGGTCTTTAGTTCTTAGTTACGTGTCCACAGCAGTGGAAAGGAAAAAACTCTGTGTACACTGGATTCTTTGCTTGAACAACCACCCCAGGGAAGCCTTTTAAAATATTTCCCAGAGAAGTCTATTTATGATGAAGAATACTAATATTTGTCAGCGATTTATGTTTACATAAAAGTGATTTTAACAATTAAAATGATTGTCTTCTCTCTAACTCAGTCATTCCCAATCTTTCTGAAGCTTCAAGACCTTGGCATTTGATTGACCAGCATTTGTGTCTTTGTTCTTAGAAGTTCCATAAGAGCATATTTAAGTTAAATTAATGTGAACCTAACTTGGCCTTGAATTTTTGAGAACTCTGCAGCTTCTTGAGGTAACCGATGATACTCTGGGCTCTTACGAAGCCAGGATTGGGAATCACAGAGGGGATCCTTTGATCACTGCTGTTTCTTCTCCATTATTCTTCCTCCTCACAAGTGACCTTTGCCCTGCTGGTTGTTTTCTGTTTTACATTTTTTCTCACTCTCTGCTTTTCCATTTCTAGTACTTCACAGCCATTAAGCTCTGCGGTTGTTGCGGATCATTCCTTTGAGGTGACACAAAACCTGTTCATTAAGAGCATGTAGTAATTTTTTTTCCCATTAAGATTGGCTACAAAATAAAGTGTGAAATATGCCAGACACCCTGACAGTAAAGGTTAGCTCAGATTATAGTCGTTGTCTGTTGCATGTAAGACTGGAAAATCTGAGCATCAGAATTTACTTCTTGGTATGAATCTGACTTAAAAAGCGATGACCTCAGGCAAAGGCGAGGTTCCTTGGCAGTTGCTTGGGTCCCAAGCCTAGACCTGAAGGTTCCCTCTAAACTGTCTCCACTCTCCTTCCTGTAGCAGCTGCTGCGGTCAGCCACGCCCGCGCCCCACCCCTGACTTCCCGTGCGGAGCCAGGTGTGCCAGGTAAACGTCACGAGGCCGTGCCCAGGGACGGCCGGCGGCAGTGTGGCCCTTCCCACCCTCACCCCTTGGCTCAGCCCATCCCAGACCCTTTCCAGGAGGCAGCGTTCCCACCTCGGGTCACCAGCTGCTGTCGTGGCAAAGGCCATTCCCCTTTCATGGAGGCTAATAACAAACATTTCAGCAGGGAATGTAGGAATGAAATTATATTGATTTTCTGATGTTGGGTAGTTTCACAAAGAAGGACACTATTGTGTTCTAATCGGTGACATTTTTCATAGAATTTTATCCCAAAGTGTACAGAAACTATTCAAAAAAAAAAAAAATTAAAAGTCCTTGCTTAGGTCACTGCAAAAGTGCTGAAATCTAGGGAGAGCAAGAACAGTTAATTGATGTTTCCCTAAACATGGTTGGGCTGTTCTAACCTCTCCTGCCCTCAGAGAATGCCAGGTGGCTGCACCACTGAACTGGTTAAAAGGTAGCAGCCCAACGGCCAGGCCTCAGACGGGCCTCTGCCCAGGGACCCGAGCTGCCCCTGCCTCCCTCAGCACTGCCCGGCTGCTGTTTCCTTCGAGGCACACTCTGGGGCCACCTTTGACTCCTCTCCTTCCTCTGCATTTGTATCTGCGTCACCCTGACCTCTCCTTGTCGACATGGCTCAGATGGTACATCGCCACACCCGTGGACCTCCCCAGCCAGCCTTCTGGGCTGTTCTTTCTCTCTCTTGCATTTCTGCCTTGCACACTGCTGCCAGATCAGTCTTTCTGAGCACACCATTTTCGTCGCCTCATGGCCCTGTTGATGAAGCTGTTTCCCATTTGCTGGTCACGTCAGATCCTATCTGAACTCCTCAGCCTTGGATCTGAGCTGACACCACTGTTCCTAGCAAACCTTGCCGCTCTCTGTGCCTGCACGGTGCCTGTGTGTCCTGGCTCTCCGCAGCCTGGCTGTCCCCACCCCTGCTGCACGTTTGGTCTTGCTTTTCTCTCCACCTCATGGGCTCTGATTACATTTGTGACAAATCCAAAGCCTACGTGGCCGGGTGAGCTCCCTTTTACTCTAAATCCTCCCCGAGGTCGTCCCAGCCCACGCTGAGACGTTGCGTGGGAATTGTCTGCCGTCACTCTTCAGCTAGGTCTCGAGCTCCTTGGGGCAGGCCCTGGGGGTCTGCAGTAGCTGTTAAACATTTTTAGCCACAGAAGCCGTTTGTGAGTGCCCAGCTCTGCCCGACGCCTTATTTCAGTCACCCTAAAAAGCACAGAGCTGTGAGACGCTTGCCACTTTGTGTCCTGTCCGCCCCCGCCTTTTTTTCTTTGAAAAGACAGTAAAGCTGATTATACGAA
This sequence comes from Lepilemur ruficaudatus, assembly GCA_963574885.1. NCBI lineage: Eukaryota > Metazoa > Chordata > Mammalia > Primates > Lepilemuridae > Lepilemur > Lepilemur ruficaudatus. The sequence continues at coordinate 14,075 of CAUYRT010104166.1, read as the reverse complement.
TCTAAGTAATGTGGCCTCTGCCAACTCCTGTCTGCCTCTGCGCCTACCTGCTGCCACCTGCTAGGCCACCTAACGCAGGTTGTGTTGCTGCCCTCACGTGTGGGGGTGACACGTGAGGCTTGCCAGTAACATGGATGGTAGCAGGAGATGTACTTTTCTTTCAATAAATGCACGTGTTCTACTTCCTTCTCCCATTTTTTGTATTCGTTGGAAAGAATGTGCTTCTGAAGAAGCCAAATAGCAGTGGCCGTTTCCCCACCTGGCAAGGCTTCCTAGCGCAGCGCTGGATTAGAGGTCAGAGCCGGCGGACGGACATAGCCAGGCAAATGTCAGGAAAGGACTGTTCCAGGGAAGAAGAGTCTACTTCTACTGATCTGAATGATCATTAGAAATACAGAGTCTCTGCTTAAGGGAAGTTTTGCCACTTAAGATACAGAGTAGTAGTAGCATTAAGAAGCCTCTATTGTGATGCGACCAGTTATACACAGATGTTGTGCTTGGTGCTTAATGTCTTATTTGATTCTCACACCAGCCCTGCAGTGTGATGAAATGGAGGCTCCTAGGGGCTGAGCGACTGTCCCATAGTCACACAGCTTGTGGTAGAGCTGGGACTCAAACCTGGGTCTGTTTGACTGCAAAGGCCAGGCTCGCCACTGTGGCACATCAGCGGGTCCTTAACCCAGCCCTCAGTGGCTCTGTGTGGCTGAGCTGTCCCCAGTTAGGCAATAAAATGACCTACAAATTATATTTAGTAAGACACCGTGTTACGTGCTTAGAGAGAGAGAGAGAGAAATGCCAGCGATTCGGCTGGCCAGGAGCTTGTCATCTTGCTGAACAGAGGAACATTACACACGTGAAATGCCAACAGGACCAGGCTGGAGCGGGGTGGACAGGAAATGGCCACGAGAGCTCAGGCAGGTGGAGAGAACTCAACCTCAGGGCTGTTTGAACTGGGCGTGACACGATGGGTAGGGTTTGTAAGGCAGCAAGAAGGAGAGAACATTCCTGAACAAAGACTTTAACTGGGAATAAAATAAAGACATGGAGGGGCAGTGAGTACATCTTGTTTGTTGGAACGTAGGGTGTGTGGACAAAAGGGACTTAAGGCTGGACAGAGGTGGAAACCAAATCACGGAAGGCCTTGATGTCTTGAGTCTGGTCTTAATCTTACAGGAAGTCGATGCAGGTTGGAAAGCCCTGATGAGAACAGCGTCTCAGGAGCCTCTACCCCGCCGTGTGACGTGGGGTAGAAGAGGGAGAGTCTGAGGCGAGGGAGACCCAGGCGGCTGTTACAGGGTCCAGACACAGGGGTGGGCCAGACCCACGCTGGTGGCGGAGGGGAGACATTACAAAGAAAGAATCTATGTTATCTAAGTGGATATTCTGAAGAAAATGGCGAGGAGGGGGAAGTCAAAGGTGACTCTGAAGTTTTGAGCCTGAGTCACCCATGGTGGCAAAATCAAGATGGGACCTCCCTTGGGGTGAGAGAGTTTACTATCCTCTTTGAATCTGTGTGGTGGCTTATTCTTATAGAAAAGTGTTATAATTATTTCCAGATCAACAAAGCAATGTTTTCCATTAGGAAGTGTTCTGAGAACTACCTCCCGTCAATCATGAACTTACTGCAGTAGGGTCTATCATGTGGTGATCTAGAAAACTGCCCGCTCGGGCTCCAGATGATGTGGTCCAGTGGGGGAGGACTACCGAACTCACTCTTGTATGAGCTGGCCATGACCCACAGCATGCTGACATAGATGATGTTTTGATGAAAATATTTATTTATTGACCCTAAGTCCAAATGGCCCAAATCTTTATTATTTTCTTCAGTAAGTAGTGTTTTAAGAAAATAATTCAATCACCTTTTTTTTTTTTTTGGCCTCTACTCTTGGATTGTACTTGAATTTCAAAACAGGATGGTGTATATTTTTATAGGCCTATTGGCTAGAAGTGCTAACAGACAGATCGTCATGAGTTACAAGTGCCACCAAAGGTGGCTTAAGTGTGAATAACAGTTTGGTGCCTGAAGATTTAGGAGATGAGGTGTCTAAGTCTGGTGTGGGTGTTTGCTCTTCTCGGGCCTGCCCTCTTCTGTAAATTAAGCTTGTAATGCCCCAAATCAGTCAAAGGTAGGGGAAGGAGAAAGCAACTTGTTTCTTCTCCTGTTCACGGTGTTGATGGGGCATGTGTTTGTGGATTTAGGATCATAGAGATCGCAGCCTGTCACTCTGCCCACACGTCCGCCGCCAAGACCCAGGGAGGGCATGTGTACATGTGGGGCCAGTGCCGGGGCCAGTCGGTGGTCCTCCCCCACCTCACCCACTTCTCCTGCACCGACGACGTGTTCGCCTGCTTTGCCACTCCCGCCGTCACGTGGCGCCTCCTCTCCGTGGGTGAGCTGGTCATCTGGGGGATGGGCCACGGGGGGGATGGCCTGGTGAGTAGGAAGAGGACTCAGGGCTTTTATCTGGATAGTGAGGACTTTGCCAGGCGAAGTATCATCATTTCTCTCTCGTGGGCTCCTGAGAAAGGGGATTTGTTTGATTAATTTTCTTAAAAGCATCAGAAACCAACCCCAATCCTAAATTAAAAGCAATTTTATTTGACTGCTTTTTAATTTTACTGGGAAACTTTTTTATTTTTAGTTAGTGTATTTACTCAAACATTCTAAAATTTCACTTAAAATTAGTGAGACTTTTTGTTGCTGTTTTGCCAGATTTATAAGCAGATGCATGTGAGGGTCTCATCCTTAAGGATTACAGAGATGCAGATCTTTAAGGAGAAAAGCATTGCTCACTTGGGCAGTTATCTCGGGGAACTGGTGTTTTCATGAGCGTCAGTAGAGCAATGCTGTGTCGTGGCCTGTGTTTCCACCGTGTCTGTAGTTTACTCTAGAAGTGTTTGTGTCACTCTCCTAGAACCCGATGACCACCTCACAGTGGCTGAGTCACTGAAGAGGGAATTTGACAACCCGGACACTGCAGACCTGACATTCCTGGTCGATGGAAAGTACATTTATGCACATAAAGTCCTTCTCAAAATTAGGTAAGGAATCATTTATTTTGAGAACTGAGATAAATCCGTTTCTTCAACCTTTGTCTTCTGAGTGTCCAAGGAACTACGTTAGGCACTTCAGTAATAATGAAAAAATGTAAGGCTGTTTTTGCCCTTACGAGACCACAGTGCAGCCAGGGAAGTGAGAAATAACCGGTCGTGTCTGACGAGTGCTGGGGGAATCAGCACTGTGGGTGCTCCGGAGAGGCTGAAAGTAGCCTGTTGTCCACCTTAGCACCAGACAGCAGCCAGCTCACGCCGGGTGAGTGTGTTCTTTCTGTGCTTTGAACACCATGCTGAGAACCTGGACATCAGTCAACTTCCCTGCCTGGGGACTGAGCTCAGCTCCTGGTAACCGCCCTCCTTCATCACTCACTGGTGGGGGATACTGAACATTTCGATGCTTTAGAAAAGAGAGGATCGAGACTCTTCCAGACCAACAAGGTCTGGGGCGAAGCTAACACAGAGTTTAAAAATCGGGTTTGTTGATACGTGTGAGCAATGAGCTACACCCATGTCAAGTGTGCAGTTGATTAGCAGTGACATAGGTACGTGCCTCTGAAACCTCTGCCCCACATCGAGACACAGGACGTTCCCATCACCCCTCCCCCGCCCCCAAAGGCCCCACATGCCCCAGCCCTGGGCAACCAACGATCTTTCTGTCACTGTAGATTAGTAGCATTTTCTAGAAGTTTACATAAATGGAATAATGCAGGATGCATTCTTTTGTTCCTGGCTTCTTTGAAATTCATTATGTTGTTGTATAACAGGTGTTTAAATCCTATTTTAATGAACCACAAACTCAATGCACATTTTAGACTCAAGTTCCCCTGTAGGAAGGTCAAGCTGTGCTATCTGTTTACTCTCACGATAGCACATAAGCCTTCGTAGAGAAAGGGAGTGGATTAGTTTGTTGTAAGTCAGTACTACAAACCGGTGGCTTAACCAGGAGAAGTTTATTCCTTCACAGTTCTGGAGCCCAGAAGTCCAAGATCAACGTGTCAGCAGGACGGGTTCCTTCCCAGGGCTATGAGGGAGAATCTGTACCTCGCCTCTCTCTTAGCTGGTGGTCTGCTGAGAATCTCTGGCATTCCTTGGTGTGTGGCAGTCTAACTCCAGTCATCGTATGGCTTCTCCCTGTGCGTGTGTCTGTGTCCAAATTTCCTCTTTTTACCAGGACACCAGTCATATTGGATCAGGGATTATTATCCCAGTTACCTCATTTTAGCTTGATTACCTTTGCAAAGACTCTGTCTCCCAATAAGGTCACATTCTGAGAGGCAGGGGGTTATAACTTCAGCATATGAATTTTTAAAGGACATAATTCAACCCATCACAGAGTGAAGAAACAAAATGACTCAGATCTTATAAAAATAAACCCAGTGATTTTTCTAAATGCCCATCAGCGCATGTGGTGTGAGAGCGATGGCAGGGAACCGGCACTGTCCCCACCAGCATGGCGGTGGAGGCAGCTGCCTGAGCCACCCACAGCAGCAGGTGTGCAGGGCAGCCTTGGGAAACAAATGATGATCTGGAAACCTCAGGCCAGCAAGGAAACAAGGAGCCAAGGAAGGACGTGCAGGTGTGTGCCTTCAAGAGAAGGACGTGCCCCGCAGGGAGGCTGTCTGCTCTCACCCGAAGCTGGGACCTGACACACTTCTTTCTTCCTCCAGATGCGAGCATTTTCGTTCTTCGCTGGAAAACAATGAGGACGATATAGTAGAAATGAGCGAATTTTCATACCCCGTTTACCGAGCCTTCCTGGAATACCTGTACACAGACAGCATCAGCCTCTCTCCCGAGGAGGCAGTAGGTAATTGCCAAAGAATTTCCCGAGAAACTGGCCAAACGTTGAGTAACTGACAAGGTGGTTTCTGTAGCACCTGAAAGCGAGTCGCTGTGAGGGTAATCACAGAAGTGGCTCCTCTTGTGTGTGTGGAACCCAAATGCTTTTCCCTCATTACTACTTCATACAAAGGTCAACTTGGGAATAAAGTAAGAAAGAGATGAAGTATCAAGCCATCGCCACTGTGGAGCGTTACGGGCATGGGATGGAGATGGGCACACGGCCAATTCCAGGGTCTCTGCAGGGATCGTCCCGGAAGTTCCCTAATTTCCACCCGTGGACCAGAGTTGATCAGGGCTGCACCCAGCTGCATAGGAGTCTGGGAAGACGCACATTTCCAGATGGCCACGGCTTGGCTAAAGATTCTGTGGTTTGGTGAGAAAGGAAGAATGGATTCGTGCTTGTGCGTGTGCGCGCGTGTGTTGGAGTGGGAGAGGCAGCTAGCAGCTTCCGCCACAAGACTGATGTGATTTTTTTTTTAAAGATCAGTAATTATAATGGTTCAGGTGAGAGATGATGCTGTCCTGGGTTAGGCATGGTGTAGCAGTGGAGGTATTGAAAGTAGATCAGATCTTGGATATATTTTAAAGATGGAGCTGATGGCATTTGTTGAAGGGTGGGACGGGGGTGTGAGGAGTGAGGGGCTCATTGCCTTGAGGTGTCTGGCTTGAGCAGCTGGGTTCTTGAAGGTGCCGTGCTCTCAGGTGAGGAAGATAGAGAGCCACAGGTTTTTCTCTTGACTTCGAAAAGCCGAAGGAGTTTGAGCCACCAATTTATATAGGCCCTCTCCTAACATTTGCAGAGGCCTGGCAAGAGTCCAGAGGGAAGCCTATGTACATGTGCCTAAAAATTTGAAGTTATATGTCAAACTAACAAACTTCAAATAAAGTATGTTCCATCCTCCAACCTTGAAAAATATACTTCAAACCTGGAAGGCCAGGTTTGTATTTTAGTTGGAATTTAGAGTTTCAGGACTCCATGGAGTTCTGTGCCAGGACCCAGTGGCACAGGAAGGATAGACCCCTGGCCTCCAGCTTGTGGCTACATCTTGCATCTCGAGGAGCGTGTGAGCACGCCAGCCTGCACATCCCAGCTCCATCCACCCCCAGCCCGGCCACCCCTTGGGGCCAGGAGTCCACACATTGGTGGTGTGGCCTGTCAGAGGGAGGAAATGCACACGTGCCGTGAGGGCCAATTAGGCAGGGAACCCCAGGTACCCAAGGTGTGCTCTAGCAGGAGACGCGTGGCTCCTTGGCCGCCCTGTGGGGAGGGTGTGCCTGGAGGAATCAGGGTCCTCTCCTAGGGCAGTGCTGCACCTGTGAGACCGAAGCTCTGGAGCGTGTGGGGCTGCTGAGAACAATTAAGCCATCACGACTCTCAAGATTTCAGTATGCTTCAACGGGCCATAGGTCTTTCTTCCGTAACTTTGATGATATTTGTGATATTATAATGAAAGCAAGTTTCCAAATTCTGCTACATGTGCAAAATGTATTAGCAGACAGACACAAAAACAATTAATATGGTAAGATGGAGGAAATCCTGTCTCTCTGTCCTTTAGGCACTCTATTTATTGCAAGTGCCTCCATGACAGTTTAGCTTGAAGTGAATGTTAGAGCAGGATTCTGCTAACCCTCTGATCAGGTGGCACCTGGGCACTGCATGCAGATCTATCGTGCGTACCGCTGCCAACGGTGTAGGCCTACTGAGCTCTCGGTGCTGGGGCCCCATTTTTGCAAGGGCAGAGGACTCGGTATTCCTGGCCAAGCCACACATCCTCAACACCACTGTTTTACCAGTGACAAACTAATTCTGACATTCTTCATGCTAATCAGGAAGTCTCTAATGAAGAGTCAAACAGCAATATCTGAAAACAAATAGGACCTTCCAAATGCTGATTGACCACTCCTGTTAGAGTGCTTTCCATCATCCCTCAGGGTGGAATTAAATTACTTGCATATGTGTGTCCCTGGCTATGGGAATTACTTGAAAGTGGATGCAGGTGCTCTAACAGGACTCATCAGCATATATAGATGGCGCTTAACGCCCTCAGGCTGGAGTGCACTCGGGGAAGTCCGTGGAATAAGCGTCTGAGAGGCGCTGGAAGGAACGTTTGGAAGTCAGGAAAAAGTGTCCAGCCCAGAGCACTGAGGAGCAGCTAATTAAGGAGGGGAAGTCCATGGAATAAGCGTCTGAGGGGCACTGGAAGGAACGTTTGGAAGTCAGGAGAAAGGGTCCAGCCCAGAGCACTGAGGAGCAGCTAATTAAGGAGAAGAAAGCCGCACGCAAGTAGCAAAGCATTCCAAGGAGAGCATGGTCAACCCATTGATATTCGATGTAAATGTCGCGTAAGAGAGAACCAGGGAACAGGACTTGGATTTGGCACCACGGAAGCCATTCTATGACGACCACGGGTGTGGTGTCATGAGCAGTGGGGACGGGGTTCTGCCCAGACTGGCTTGAGGTCAGGATGGGGGGTGAGAAACGGGGACGGCAGATACAGGGGCTCTCTCTAGGAGTTCCGCCGTAGAGAGGAGCAGAGAAATGGGATTGGGGTAACAGGAGGCAGGCGCGTGTCCAGGAAGGGTTTTTCTTTTCAAGATGGGCCCCATTGCAGCTAGAGTGTCTGCTCCTGGAACAACCTGGGAAAGGTGTTGAGAATGCAGTGGGAGGGGCCGTTAGGGGAGCACTCTCCTTTTCTTTTTTTCCTTGGAAAAAAACATTGAAGGCATTCTCTCTGTGCTCCTGGTTTCTGTATTTGCTCAGGTTGGCTACCCTCTTGAGTAGAGCCACACATGAAAATGTGAGTCAGCGGAAGTCTTCACTTACGCGGCAATTCACTGAAGATTGTGTTTAAAATAATATCTAAATCACCTCTGAATGGCTGAGTGAGTTTAAATCGGGATTCTTGAAATCACTGCCCCTAATAAACACCTCTTTCCACCAGGGTTGCTAGACTTGGCTACGTTTTATAGAGAAAATCGTTTGAAAAAGCTCTGCCAACAAACGATCAAACAGGGAATCTGCGAGGAGAATGCCATCGCTCTGCTCTCCGCTGCTGTGAAGTACGACGCCCAGGTAAGAGAAGCATTCTCCCAGCCGCCGGCCTTCTGGAAGAAATGAAGTTAGGGGCCTGCCTCATGTCTCAAACTAAAATAAACTCTAGGCAGCTTAAAGATTTAATGTAAAAAAAAAAAAAAAATAAAGGAACAAAAGTACTAGATGAAACATAAGTGAATATTTATATAATGCTGGGGTGGACATCACAGGCAGACACCATGAAGGAAAGGATGGACAGATCTGTTTTCAAAACATAAAAACTTTCATACATCAGAAAACGCCTCAGGGAAAATTAGAAAGTAACGATACACTGGGAAAATATTTGCAATGTATAATGAAGCAAGTTTATCATAGTAAAAAACAAAAAAAATTATGAGCAGTTTGGTTGGAAAAAAATGGATCAAAGAAGAAATAGCTCTATGAATAGATGAGAAACATAAATGAGAAATATAAATGAAAACAAGGTATGCTATTCACCTGTCAAACTGGGAAATATGTTTTTAAAAATAATGTAGGCTCAGAAAAATGGTGTTCTCCTAAACTGATGGGGGTGCGGATTGGGACGGTCTTTCTGGGGGCAGCTGGTATCATATGTATTAAAAGCCTTAAAGATGTGATTCTTTAAGGAATTCACTTAGGAATTTATCTCAACTAATCATGGATTTGGACAAAGATTTAGCTTCAGGGATGTTTACTGTGGCAGTTTATAATTTTGAAGAATTAGAGGTCAGTGTGAACAGTGGAGGATTGTTTATAAAACGTTAATACCATGAAGTTATGCAGCTGTTCAAGGTACGTCACTGAGACAGGAACTATGATCCCGTTCTTTACAAAAAAAAAAGTATAAATAGCTGAATAAGAATGAAATTCATTATCAACATAGAGAAAAGGACTGAAGAATATAGTCAGTGGTTATCATGGGATGGTAGGGGTATGGAGGATTTTTATTTCCTTCTCTTCGCTTGTTTTTTCTGAACTTTTTATAGTGACCATGCATTGTTATGATAATAAAGAAAGGAAAGAAAGCCATCCTAGAACTCAATCTTTAGGAAACAGGCCATAACTTCTTAGAGTCGATTTCCTTTTAGCGTAAGGATATCCTCTCCTTTGGTCAAAAAACAGGGACATTTTAGTGGAAAAAAGGTTATAACTTTTTTTCTGCTTATGCAAAAAATAATGTGCTTATTAAAGAAAATTTGGAAGGTACAAAAAGTGTGAGGAAGGAAATGACTTATCAACCAGAACGTTAGCACTTTTTCAGCAGCTTCTGACTTTTCTTCAAAGTCACATTATGTATTTATCTCTAAATGTTTGAAATCCAGATTTTTTTTTCCACTTAAAATTTTACCCACTTTGAAACATTGATATTTAAAAGCACAGTGAATGTTTGTCTTATGTCAAGGTAATAATGTTACTTATTGGGCACTTGAAAAATGCTTCATGGCCAGACAAAATCTATGTGCTGTCCTGTAGTTTGTCCTTTAGAGCCATGGTGATGACATAGGACTCAGGAGGGCCAGTTCAGAGGTCCAGGTGGTGGCACATAGTGTTTGCAAGCGAACCAGGCTCGAGTTCTAAGACTTTTTCATATTCCCTATTTATGTAAATTATTTGTATGGTTACCTCCCAGCTCTCTGTTTTCTAAAAAGCAAGCTCATTGAGGGTTGGCAGGGACTTTGCACTGCTCACAGTCATACCCTATGCCTAGGATCGTTTCTGACAGGTGGTAGGTACTTCGTGTGTGATGAATGTTCACCTTTGCCTGCAGAGACACACTGCTTCACGACGGGCTGTCCAGCTAATTGTTGTACCCTAAGTGAATAGAATAGATTACAAGTAAAATAGGCTATTGTGTACTTAATATAAAATAAACGCTTTTATAAAGAATGGCATATTTGATTTGGCTGACTCAAATAATCAAATAAGAAATGGGCTTTTCAGCAAATTATCCCAAGCTAGACTGCCTCTTAGTCCGTAATTACCAGGAGCCAGGGAGTATGCTAAGCACAGTTCATGTCCCATTTACTTCTCAGAACAACCTGATAAGACGTAGGCATTACTGTTTTCATAAGTTCCAATTTACAAATGAGGAAACTGAAGCTCAGATTAAGTAATGTCAGTCAACTAGCACATTGCAAAACCGGAAAGGCAGTCCAAGAGTGGACAGATTTCACAACCACATAGTCAACTACAGTTCTCTGTTGTCCCCTGTATTTTAAAATGAAAAGTGTTTAGTTACTGATTCAGCGGATTTTCACTGAGTGCCTATTTTGTGCCCACACTGTTCTAGGCACCAGGGTTACTGCAAGTGAACAAAACGGAGCAAAGTCTCTGCCCTCGTGGAACTTTCTGGTGAGGGGAGATGGGCAAGAAATAAATGAATACACCATATAGCATGTCAGATGGCGATAGTGACGTGGACAAAATAAGCTCGGGAGGAGCGGGAGGGAGGGAGTACCAGGCTGAGATTAAAATTGGTATTTTAAATAGAGTGTCAGGAAAGGAAGGCGTCACTGGGAAGGTGACTTAGCAAAGCCTCAGGGAGGCGTGGGTGGTGTGTTGGAGGAACAGCAGGACGGGTGTGGAGGGAGCAGAGGCAGGCAGGGAGAAGGTGTGGGGCAGGGGGCCGGGGCTGGCAGAGCCCACTGGGCAGGCTTCAGGGACTGAGCTCTGACGTGAGCAAGCAGGAGGGTTGGCAGTGGCGCACGCGTGGTCTGCCCTGCACATGCAGGTGACGCTCTGGCTGCTGTGTCGAGAGTCACATGTGGGGGCACAGAGGGTGGTTGGTAAGGAGGCGGTATAATCCAGTAAGTGGTGATGGCGGATTGGTCCAAGTTATTAGCTGCGGTTGGGTTTTGAATGTATTTTGAAAGTTGGGCCAGTGGGATTTGCTGATGGATCAGATGTGGGGGGAGAGAGAGAGAAAAAAGACGACTTGGGATAACTCCAAGGTTTTGGGTAACTGAAAGGGTGAAATTGGCATTTATTGAGATAGAGAAGAGTGGGAGGAGCACTGTTTTTGGGGGAAAATATCAGGAATTTGGTTTTGGTTATGTAAGTGTGTGATGTCCATTAAACGTCCAAATGAAAATGTCTAATAAGCCAAATGGATAAGCAAGTCTGGAGCTCAGGAGGAAACTCGAGATATTTAAAGCTGTGAGACTGTGACGTGAGGCAGACAGGTTTGAGGATTAAGTTCTGGGTACTGCGTGCTCGGAGGCCAAGGAGATAAGGAGACTACAAGCAGCGAGGTAAGAGAAGAAAGAGGAAGAAGGAGATTGTGTCCTGGCAGCCGGGAAGGAGAGCGTTTCAGGAAGGAACAATCTTCCACCACGGCAGACGCTGCTGAGGGGCCCAGGCAGCGCCGACTGCCAGTGGGTCTGGCCGTGAGACCGCCGCAGGTGACGCCGGCAGGCAGTTTCAGTAGGGGGATTGATGGTGGGGAACAGAGACAACATTTTTGATGATTTCACTGTAAAAGTAGAAAGAGAAAGAGATTGGAGGGGCATTGGAGGTAAAACACATTTTTTACTTTTTTAAGATGAGAGAAATTGAAGCGCGTTTGTCTAGAGATGAAGATGCTCTGGGAAGGGGAACAAGCTAGTGACGCGGGGGCGGTTCCTAGAGTCGGGTTCCTGAAGAGGAGGAGCAACAGGATCTGGGTGACAAGGCAAGGGGACCTGCCTTACGTAGGGCCGTGCACCACCATCCAGAGTAGACGGCATCCACAGGCAGCTGTGCAAGGAGAGGCGGTGGGAAGAGCGTGTGCAGGTTCCTTCCGAGTGATTCCGTTTTCTCAGTGAAATGGGAAGTCATGTTAGCTTAGAATGAGGGTGAGAGGTGGTGTTGGGCGTAAGGGGGAACGTCCTGTAGGAGAACGAAGGAATTAGGGAAATGTGGTTGGATCTCAGGACAGAATGAAGGGCCCCAGCCTTATAAAGCAGTAGCATTTAAAGTAGACTACGATTCTCTTACTGAATAGTGAGGGCCTTGTTTCATATAGACAAAACTCCCTTACAATCAATACCACCCTATGCCAATCTAATGAATTCTTAGAATCACAGGAACTCTTTCCAAGTCCTGTCTTTATTGAATAATTATCAGAAATTCCCATTCTCCAAAAGTAAAGGTGGGTGGATCCAAGGGTCCTTTTGTTCTCCCATTCATTAGCAATTTTACTGATGCCGTCAGGATCCATGTGACTTCTGGCCCACCTAACTCCAGACATGCTTTAACGTGTGTGGTGCAGGTCTGACCTTTTCCATTCCTCTTTGCAGAATTCAGCCAAAGAGATGCATCTCTGTCTTATTTCACTTTCATGTGCTGTAGGCAAAAATGTCATTTCTAAAAATCTAAGCAAGAGCACCATAATTTTAAATGGATACTGGGATATACAACATATATTAATGAAGCACATTTTTATGTATGGTAACATGCTAAGATATCAAGTAGGTGTGTGAATTTTCCTTGTTTTTATCACGGAGGCCTTACGTAGGACTGAGATATGTCATACTGCTGGAGTGACCCTAACAGCCTGCTCAGCTGTGTTCAGGGGTGAGGTAAACAGGTTTTCCTAGTGTTTCTTTTCTTAAAAGGAAGTGTACTATAGGTTTGTGGGTACATTGGCACAGCTATCAGTATTGCTAATTTTTCAGTATATATTTTCATCTTTAGCATTTGCTATAATTTATATGCCTAAAGAGGAAAATAATAGTGTGCAATGTGCATATGTAATTGCTTGGAAATTATTTGGGGCTTTATTTTTTATAAATTATCTTTAGCAACATAGAGACAAAAGTTTAAACACTGACCACCCACCACCTAGCAGTGTCTTGTCCTGGGTTGATGGCATAGCCTAGGCCCTAGGGTCTGAGGCATGTCAGAGGTCTGGGCAGGCTCGCCTCACTTTTCCTTGGGGGTACACTGGTATACAGTGTTTATCTCACCCATGAACACAGCTGGACAGGCTGCTAAGGTCATTCCAGCAGTATGACATATCTCAGTCCCATGTAAGGCTTCAGTGATAAAGGAAAATTCACACACCTACTTGCTATCTTAGCATGTTACTATACATAAAAATGTGCTTCCTTAATATATGTTGCATATCCCAGTATCCATTTAAAATTATGGGATCCTGCTTAAATTTTTAGAAATGACATCTCACCGCCTTCATTCTGATTCTCAAGTTTACAGTTCTAATCAAGAGAATTTCTACAAGGTCATTCTTTAGCCCAGAGTACATTACAGTAAGCCAGAAAACACAAATCTGTTGGGTTTCTCTTACCAGAGAACCTTGAAAGTCATGATTTCTTCAAAGCATCTTCCCAGTTAAGATCATTGAAGGTGTGTGTGGTGTGACGACGTCCATCCATCCCATCCCTTGTCTTCTTGCAAAGGAAAAAAAGCAGTGGCCTGTTAATAACTTAAGAGAAGCAGTTTTTAGCATTACTATTTTTATGGCTTACCCTTTCTTCCACAAACTCTTTCCCGGCAGAAATATTTAAAGCGCCCAATATAAATATAAGATGGGAGTGTAGGGCTTTAACAAATATTGAAAGTGGAATGAACAATACAAGTACTGTCACTAGATGAAAAGGTACCAAAGAATTCCTACACTTAGGTGCCTATCTCTGGGAAGAATAACATCAGATTCTTTACATTGGTTGGTGTCGAGGAATTTGAACTTTTTACCGTGTTAAATTGTTATAAGCATGGATTCATGTGGTTTTTATAAGTATTCTTAGGTATTGCTGTACCAACATTTCCTCCTCTTGGCTATCAAATCCTTTTTACTGGTTTTAGGAATTTTCATGTTACGTTGCATTGCATTGGGAAATGGAAATTTGTTAAATGATTTTTTTTTGTTGTTGTTCCTAGGATTTAGAAGAATTCTGCTTCAGGTTTTGCATAAATCATCTGACTGTAGTAACACAAACTTCAGGCTTTGCAGAAATGGACCATGATCTCCTGAAGAACTTTATCAGCAAAGCAAGCAGAGTTGGAGCCTTTAAAAATTGATCCCACCTACAGGAAAGGAGTTTTTGAGCCTTTCCATTTCCCCTGCAAAAGCCAGAGATAAATGACTTCTCTCTAATTAATAGTATGTATGATGAGCTACATT
>CAUYRT010104165.1:0-12533 GCA_963574885.1 Lepilemur ruficaudatus | reverse complement strand
CCAAGAGACTCCTGGAATTGATAAATAAGTTCAGCAAAGTCTCAGGTTACAAAATCAGTGTACACAACTCAGCAGCGTTCCTATATACCAACAACAGTGAAGCTGAGAATCAAATCAAAAACCCAATAGCTTTCACAACAAAGAAAATAAAATACCTAGGAATACATCTAAACAAGGAGGTGAAAGATCTCTACAAGGAGAATTCTGAAACATTGAGGGAAGAAATTGTAGATGACATAAACAAGTGGAAAAACATACCATGTTCATGGATCAGTAGAAGTAACATTGTTAAAATGTCCATACTACTCAAAGTGATTTACAGATTCAAAGCAATCTCCATCAAAATGCCAATTTCATATTTCACAGATCTAGAAAAAAATCTACACTTCACTTGAAACCAGAAGAGAGCCTGAATAGCTAAAACAATCTTAAGCAAAAAGAACAAATCTGGAGGTATCACATTACCGGACTTCAAACTATACTATGAGGCTATAGTAACTCAAACAGCATGACATTGGCACAAAAATAGAAACACAGACCAATGGAACAGAACAGACAACCCAGATATAAAACATCCACATACAGCCAACTGATCTTTGATAAATCAGACAACAATATACACTGAGGAAAAGAAGCCCTATTCAACATATAATTCTGGGAAAATTGGATAGGCACATGCAGAAGAATGAAATAGGATCTATATTTCTCACCACTCATAAAATTATTTCAAGATGAATAAAAGACTTAAATGTAAGGCATGACACTGTAAGAATTGTAGAAGAAAATATAGGAAAAGCTCTTCTAGATATCAGCCTAGGCAAAGAATTTATGAAGAAGACCTGAATGGCAATCACAGCAACAACAAAAATAAATAAGTGGGCCTTGATTAAATTAAAAAGTTTCTGACCAGCTAAGGAAATAATCAACAGAGCAAACAGACAACCTACAGAATAAGAGAAAATATTCACAAGCCATACATCTGATAAAGGGCTAATAACCAAAATCTACAAAGAACTCAAGCAAATCAGCAAGAAAACATCAAACAATCCTATTAAAAAGTGGACAAAAACATGAACAGAAGTTTCTCAAAAGAAGATAGACAAATGGCCAACAAATGTATGAAGAAATGCTCAACAGCACTAATCATCAGGGAAATGAAAATTAAAACCACAATGAAATATCACCTTACCCCAGTTAGAATGGCTTTTATTAAAAAGTCCCAAAACAGTAGATACTGGTGTGGATGCAGAGAGAAAGGAACACTTTTACACTGTTGGTGGGACTGCAAACTAGTGTAACCTCTATGGAAAACAGTATGGAGATTCCTCAAAGAGCTAAAAGTAGAACTTCCATTTGATCCAGCAATCCCACTACTGAGTTATTTACCCAAAGGAAAAGAAGTCATTGTATCCAAAAGACACCTGCACTAGAATGTTTATTACAGCACAATTCACAATTGCAAAGATGTGTAATCAACCCAAGTGTCTATCAGTTCATGAGTGGATTAACAAAGTGTGGTATATGTATACTATGAAATACTACTCAGCCATACAAATGGTGAATTAATGACTTTTGCAACAATTTGGATGGAACTGGAGGCCATTATCCTAAGTGAAGTATCCAAAGAATGGAAAAATAAACACCACATGTACTCACTATTAGATTGGAACTAACCAATAAGCACACATGTGCACAGATGGAAGTAAAACTCAGTAGAAATCAAGTAGGGAGGAGAGGGGATGGGCAAAAACCTATATAATGGGTACAGTGAATAGTGAATGCTGTCTTGGTGATGGGCACAATTATAGCCCTGACTCAAGCATCACAAAAGTGATCCATGTAACCAGAAACATTTGTACCCCCTTAATATTTTGAAATAGTAAAAAAACAATTCATGACCAGAACTGATGTCCTTGGGTTTATGTTAGGCTATAGGAATCTCAAACTACTAACAAAGGGAAGCTAACCTTTAGTAAGTGCACTTCTAGTCTCTTAAGAGACATAGCATGTGTTTTAAAACCAGATGATGATGATGACGACATCAACCTGGGCAAAGCATCAGCTAAGGAGTAAATGCAGCAGGAGCTTACCTTAATCTTTTTGTTTCCTGACCAGTGTGCTTACTCAGCAGAGGCTCAGGAGGCTACAGAGGCACTATGCCCTTATCCTAAAGAGTAAAGGTGCTGGAGGACCAGGCTAATTAAAACTCATTGAGGGGCAGGTAAGGGAGGTGGACTCCAACATGTCAAACAAGCCTCAAAGTGTGCTGGAAGCTCTCCTCATTTTACTTCTTCTGAATTAGGCCATTCTCCTGGCTGGCCGTAGCCAGGTGCTTCCGCCATTCAGGTAATCTGCTTGCCAGGTCAGAATAGGAGTAGGCAAGGTCTCCGAGGCCTCAGAATTTTGAAAAATGCTATTGATAGAAAGGTTTCTCCATCATCAGTGCCATTTTAGCCATGCTTTTTTCCTTGAGAGCACTTGGATGTCCGTGCTGGACGAAAGTACCCCTGTATCAGATAACACACCCAAACTAAGACCAGTTAGAGACTTAAGCTATGTTGAGTAGGAATCTTTTGATTCTATTGTCTATGGATTAAGGGATAGCAAAGGTAGGAAAAATAAATGTTGTTCTCACAAATGGGAATTTATCCTTTAGGGACATGTCTGAGAAGCATTGACTGTTAAAAGAAAACTATCCTCTCTTGAAAAGTGTATTCCTAAATTTTGGGGAATCACAGTATCCACGACAGGAGTTAGTGAAGAGCAGGCAGGATCTATATGTTTCTTTTGTAGCATTGGGTTTTCAAGGCTACATCACAAGTTATTTCCTCAGGTTCTTTTTCCTCCAGATGAGGAGAGTCAAGACTAGGTAGCTTAAAATGTGTTGCGGTTTGGACAAAAAAGATGCATGTCAATGTACAAAACTGTGAGACTCTTACTAATTATATATTTTATATAAAAATATTTTATTAATTTGCCACATAACATTAAGTCACTATATTTAAAAGTGACATGTTTCGAGTAAGAGTCAAAGAAACATAAACATCCAGGTACAACTGATGCCATTTATCCCCCGATGTGATAATGGGATGGATAAATCCCCATCCATACTGTAGCTCAGAAATCCTTTCACTGTTGTTTGTTTTACAATCCAGCCGGCCAGCATTACTCACTCTCGTACTTACCATTTTCCAAAAGCTCTTTGCATTATCATTTTTGTTTTTAACCTTCATGTCCTTGATTATTCTGTTTCCTTTGTTTGCCCTTTGCCAACTCACAAGACTACCCCTCATCTTTTAAAGCCCATTTCAAACACAACCTCTTTTCTCTAGCTTTCTTTCCCTTATTTTTAACTCTTCCTTTAACCCTCATATCCCAGGCTAGTCAGAATAAATTGTTCCTTCTTTACTCTTAGGACAATTGGTTATTCTTCTTATTTTGCACACCATTCATTCTGCTTGTATTTTAATTAGTTTCTTTTTCTTTCTCTTTCTCACTCTTCCCAGGCCCCCATCACCTCATCTCAACACACACCCTCCCCCCCATTTACTAGAAATAATACCGTGAGCGTAAGTGAAAGGATTTCATATTACTCACCTATTTTTTTTGGTACTAATACTAGGTACTCTGAATACATGCCCTTGATTTAATTTTATTTTTTGCTTCACACATTCCATTTCTATGCTAATCTGTTTTCAAACCTTTTCCTTTGTTCTCTGTAAGTAATTAACATCAAATATCGTGCTTGGCTTTCCTCGTCAATGTATCATCTCTGTCTACTATTTCTCTCTCTCTTTCTTAACAGCTGGGTCTCTGAATTAAATACTTGCTTTGAAAAGGACTAAAATTCTTTTTGAACTGGAACTTACCTTTTGTACATATTTTAAAAACTCATACTGGCATATTTTTTAAAAAATACAATAATTTGTAAAATAGATAAAATACTTTTCTTATCTTACAGGTGTAATTTGCAATTACTGATTCCCAAAATGTCATCCTGTGCATCTCACTTTCATGGATCCCACGAATACCTGGTAGCCCACAGTGCCACATGTCTTTGCCCTCGGGGAGTCAGTAAACTGCCACACTGGCCACCGGCACACAAGATTAGAAGGTGGTTCATTAACGACACAGAGTGCATTTAAAAACTTTCCCAAAAGTCAGAGAGAATAACTCAAGCTCATTAAAAATTGTGATTGTTCCAAGAAAATGAGAAGTCATCTTATGCTCAGTGTGGGCCTGAACAGGAGCTGTTTTACATGGTTATGAGGAAATAGCCATATCTTCCCTATTCTGCCTCCTTCCTGATCTTTTTATTTGGGCAACAAAAGACTTGCCAGGCAATAACTAGCTTTACTGATGCATGAGTTATTCTGTCCTTTGGAACAGATGTTGCATCACAGGAGACCATCATTCAAAGAGCAATTTTAAATACTTGAATTGCACCACAGAATCATAAATTATTAACATGACTTCATGTTGTGATTCTGAAATGTAAAGATGAGAGAAAAACACAGATTTAAATGGTGAAGTGCCAAATGCCAAAGTTACTCAAACAAAAAAGAGCATCCCATTATAAGAGATCATTAAGTGAAAAATCAAAATGTTATTCCGTCGGATTTTTTTTCCTTACTTACAGAATCACACTTTCAAAACTCAGCCCCATGAAAGAATTTCTTTCAACTGTATGGATGTTTATGTTATCTTGAATGTCTCTACAAGAAAGAACAAATAAGATATTCATATCAATTCCACTCATGTAACCTTTAGTTGGCATGATGTGGTCTTTAGCTGAGGTCATGATTTCATACAGTTAGTTATTGTTCAAAGGATTACAATCGCAAAGTTTGGGGAAATAGATGGCCTCTAATTTATCTGTAGTATGTCCATTCTTCTTAAAAATGGATTTGCAGACATACAGTGTCTTTTTGAAGATTTTCTTAGCTAATTTCACTGTGTTAAAGTTCTCTCTAACATACTCATTTATTAGCCTTGCCTCCATAGGTGGTCTTGGCGCAATGTAGAACACTTAAGCTGACCTTTCACATCCATACCAAATTTTTCTATTCACCTTAGTTGAGCCACCTTCCTCCCATCTCAATCCCCCTTCTTACAGCTAGGTTCTTTCCTTCTATTCTCCTTGGATCACAGAACAATTTTATCATTGATTTTTCTTTTCTGAATGAAAGGATGGGGAAATGGTCATTTTTATGTTTGTATTCCTCATGTTCCTATCAAACTTCCTTGTTAGGTCTGATCTAATAGATAAATGTAGAAGGAACAGCTGTAGAAGTAATCTAGTAGCAGCTTGGAACGATTTGAGAAATTCTGAAAGATTCTCTTTCTCTCTCTCCCCTCATCTCCCTCCCTAGCTCCTTATACCCCTTCCCTGCCTCTTCCTTTTAGGTCTGTCCATATTCTTGTAATTTCACTATTGGAAATAGTTGCCATTCTACATTGCCTTTTCTCATCTTTCAACATAACCAAGATACTTCAGGAAAAGGCAAACACATCCTGTCACTAATAGGTTGGTATGGACTTGTTTGTCAGATAGTTTCTTTTTAAAGTGAAAAAAGGAGTGACTTGCAGATTTTCCTATAACCTGGCTTGTGGACAACACTCTTACTGAGGAGTCTGTGGCTTCCTCCAAACTGGGACTCACTGGCCTGCAAGTAAAACCAAGAACCTTACTGCTTGTCTTCCTATCTTTGCTTACCCAGAGAAAAACTTCTGGAGGATGTAGACTACACAATGCATATTAGAGGCCCAGGAGGCTGCTGGGCAAGACAGCTACTGAGTAAAGATGGTAAGTGCTCAAGGAAAAACTTACAGTAAAACCTTTTGGAGAGATTGAATCTTGTGAACAGCTGGCAAGTGCTTAATACCTGTGTTGGATATTAACCTAGAGAGAGACAAGATGAGAGTAAGTAAAAATGAAGCTGGCTATTTAAATAATTTTTAGAATATGAACTTCTCAAAATCAAAGTATCAATTTTGAAGCATCAGAAAAATCTACAAAAAAAGCCCATAATATACCTGAATTATGCTTATGTTTTCTGTTTTAAAATTCTCTCCAGGGTCTAGTAAGCCACTGATTCCTTAGAGAAAAGAAACTTACACTTCAGACACAAGGGGACTAGGATGCCACAATGTATAATACATTATTAAAAAAAGATTGATAAATTAATATGATCCCAAAGGAGCTTCCAACTAGATAACAAAATTTTCCTAAATTGTCCCTTACATCCAACCTTGTCATACTCGTTGGAGAACTGCCCTTCCCCCATGCCAAGTAATTCTCTTGGGATTAGAGCATGAGATTCCATGTCCTTTGACCCCAGAGTATGCATGTGACCTGGATGGAGCCAATCAGACTCCCTCCTGCAAAATGGTTGGAGGTAGGTTAGAGGTGAGTTTTCTGCTGCTACCACCCTTAAGGGATAGTCATAAATTCCTGTTGCTGAAAATTCCAGACCTACCCTGGATCCTTTTCTGGTTGTCTTAGTCTGCCTTCCCCAGGAGCAGGGCCTGCGATGAAATCTGGCTGTGGGTAATATATTTGATAACATGAGTTCAGAGCATTCAGGGCAGGGGACTAAAACAGGGAAGGAAGAAAGCTAATCAATACAAGGATGAATTATTGAGTTGGCCATCACTACTGGTGATTGGTCCTAAATCCCAAGGACTTGACTTAGGAGATTTTCAAAATAGATCTCAGAACTATTGATCTAAGTAGGGGAGACTAGTGAAGGGAAGTATTTACCCAGAGACTTTTATTTTTGGTCAAAGGTGACCCCATGGTGTTAACTCCCCACTTCTGGCTTGCACATCTGTGAGTAGCCAGCAAGTTCCTGAGGAGCATCTCTTACAATGATACACAAGAAGCCCCAGGGCAGGAAGAGGGAGGTATCCAAGGCAGGGCTGGGTGATGTCCAATTGTACCATCGTTAAGCTGGATGAAATTTGGGTGGAACTGGCTGCCTCAGCAGTGGTGAAGGTTTTTAAGTGGCACGTGAGAATTGTCTGACACATTGTTCTTTAGCATTTCCCTCAGTCCTGTGAGTTATTTGAAACCCTTCTAATACCTCTCCACTCCCATTTCCCTTTCCTGTGTGTGGTTTACCTAAGCTGGAGCTGGTCTTGTTTGCTTGCAACCTAAAGAATCTTCACTCTAATATACTCATCATTATGAAGGACCAAAAGTCTTTTTGAGTTTATAACTTCAAAGTAGATTTGGTATCTTATTCCTGCCTCTATATTGAGAGAGTTGGTGGATCCTGTCTGTGGGTTCTCTGTAATGGTTCTCAGATGTTTCATTTCCTCTTGGTTCCTAGCAATCCACATAGAACCCATTTTGGTCCACTCTTCTTTTGATAACTTCAACAGCCCTTTGGATGATCTCTCTTTGCTTTTGCTTTTTATTTGGGGAAAGAGGTTATTAATATGCTTTTTGGAGGATTTTTTATGTTGCTAATTCACTTTAAAAACTTTACATACAGAAAAATGAACTCTCTTTGGTGTAGAGGTCTATGAGTTAAGACAAATGCATATAGCTATGTAACTACTAGCACAATCCAGATATAGAACAGTGCCATCATTCTCCAAATTCCCTTGTGTTTTCCTTTGTATTTTAATTCACCTCTCCGTGTACTTCCTATCCCTAGCAACCACTGATCAGTTTTCTGTTCCTGTAATTTTTGCCTTTTCTAAAATGTCATATCAGAGGAATTATCTAGAATGCAGCCTTTGAGTCTGGCTTCTTTCACTTAGCACAATGCCCTATTTCTCCTCCTTCTTTCACAGCAAAGTTTCTAGAAAGAGTTGTCTTATAAACTCTGTCTTCATTTTCTCATATCCCATTCATTTTCTACCTGCTCCCACTTCACTGAAGCTACAACTGTCACGCCCAAAATCCACCAAGCCACCAACTACCAAATCTATTAAACACTTTAACTTCTCATTTTCTTAGACCTTTCTGGATCATTCAGTACTCTTTGTCAGTCTCTCTCTTCTATTGGTTTCTGTCATTTTACACTCTTCTGTTATTCCTCCTTTTCCTCTGTTACTCCTTTTTAGCATTCTTTGTTAATTCCCCTTCCTTTATTTGTACTCTGGGCCTTTTGTTTTTCTTCTCTATAGTCTCCCTAGGTAGACTTCATTTCCCAAGGTTTTAAGTAGTATCAATATTGGGACTCCCAGATTCAAAAGTGCCATCTGATCTCTGTAGTCTATGCTGATTAAAGCTACTTCACATATCCCCCTGAATATCTCATTGATGTAGCCAACTAAACTTCTTCCCCTCACTATCCACCAAACTGCTCCTCCTCAGTTCTTCCCCATAGGTAGTATTGGCATCCATCAATTGTTTGTTAGAAGTATGACAGTTAAAGTTAGCTTCTTCCTCCTCACTCTCTAATATCTAGTCCGTCTCTAAGTCCTTTAAATTTCAAAATATATCTTGATGCCATTTCTACTGACACCACTCAAAAATAAGCTACCATCCTCCCGTCTCTGGATTTTTGCAGTAATCTCGTGCTTTCTACACATTTAATCCTGTCCTTTCCAACCCATTCTCCATTCCGTACACAGAACATGCTTTTAAAAAATGTAAATCAGATTGCTGAACTCCTTTGCTGCTAACGCTTTAGTTCTTTTCCACAACACTTAGCATACAATTTATATTCTTTACTGCCTACTCTTGCACCTTTATCTCATGCTATTTCCCCAATGCACTTAGGCCCCAGTGCCTTTCTCCCAGTTTCTCAGATACATTAAGTTCTTCGCTGTCTCTAGGTAAGTGCATGTGATTATCTGGAAGGCTCCCACCTGGCCAAATTTAACTAATTTTTCAGAGTTCAGTTACAAATGTCACTTCTTCAGAGAGGAACTACTCCCTGTCTGCCACTCAAAATTAGGCCCTGTGTTTTATTCCTAGTATATTCCTAGTATAGGACCCCTTTTTAGGGCTTTTTAGCATTCATCAAAATTCTGAGATATATATTATTTTGTGTTTATTTTTCCAATATCTGTCTCTTCAACCAGATTGTGAATCATATGAGGGTAGGATTTATGTTTTCCCTGAAAATCCACTGTTGGCACAGTAGTTGGCACATATAATGTACTTGATATTTACCAAGCTCTTTATGCCAGGTAAGGTGCTATGTGCTATCAAGAGATGAGCTCACAAGGAATTATTCATTATCTATGATCATTACACCTCACTGGTTTGACATTATATGGGTAACAACTTGCTCATCTTTCTTAGTGAATAAGAGCTTTATATAATTGAAGAAATGAAAAATTCATGATTGCCCAATAAGAATGGTACAGATACATCATTTAACATCAATAGCATGAGCTTCCATAGCCACTATACTTACGGAATATATATATCGGTAGATGCACATTGAAATTGTTGGTCTTTATAGGAAAGAAAACACATTGCAAAAATGGCTAAAATTATTCCAGTAGTGCTGAGTTTAAGACACTTAAAAAGATCTAGTGACCATCTAGTGAGATGGATTATTGGTGATAACTCTGTAGCTGAGACTCCCTATAACCCCAAGATAATACAGGAAATAGAGTTGGGATGAACACTTAGTTTTCAATTCATTTTTCCACTCTGATCAATAAATTCATGTCTGATGGAGACTGGAAGTGAGTAATCAGCTATGAACTCTATGTCTCAATGGGTTTGCTTTGGTCAAATGACTGCTGCAAAATCATTTTGATTCACTCAACCATGGTTTATCTTCAAAAAACAGTTAAAGGCCTGAGGGTAAAATGTCAGCAAATTTAAGATCTGAAAGTGGGTCTTTTAAAGAAAGGTAACTGGCTCAGAGTTTTCCCTCTCAACGGCCAGTTTCACATTCTAAGCTGGAGTTAGCACTTTTAATGCCTGCCTCATTGTCCCTAATGTTCAGGTTGCAATAATGAAAATGAGCACCTTTCCTGTCAGGATGAACTTTTTGGGGTCCCTGTGATTGCTGGGAATCTCATTCTTGCCTATCCTGCCACAGGATAATACATTTGCCTTTCATGAACAGGTGACCCTGTGGCTCTGATGCTCATTACCCTAAACAGTATTAATACTTTCATTGATTCATCAGTGATATTTGGTGAGTTCTTGTTTTTTCTTAAGTTAACAGGGTCTGTGTTTGCTTGTGTTGCTGGTTTTAGGGAGCTTGCAAATGAATTGAGAAGCCTAGCACAGAAGAGACACGCAGGATGGTCTAGTGCTAAACTGTGTGCTACTGATTGTGAGTGCCTTAAGAATTCAGAGAAGAGGAGAACAATGTGAGCTGGAGTATCTGAGAGGGACTGCTTATAGGAGGAAGAAAAAACCAGATAGAGAGTACAGAGCCTTCTGGCCTAGACTAAGAGTAGTAAATAGGCATAGTTGGACCACAGGAGGCAGGTGGGAGGATAGGAAACAGGAAAATAAAAGGGAGGGAAGAGGCATGATCTTAAGAAACTTTAAAACTAGGTAGAGAAGTGTGGGCTTGATGGGCCAGCATTGGAAGGCACTTTAGGGTGCTGAAAGGGGAAGCAAGAAGACTTGGGGGTTCCCTGAGCAGAGGTGGCCCATGTCCTCACCAGCCTATCACCTCCAAACTTCACAGTAGCAATACACCAAACCACTCTGTGGCTATCAAGAACCTCCTGTGGAGGTAAACATTTAACCTACCGGACCGGACCGAGAAAAGTAAGTCAGGAAAAAAGACAAGATATCCCTTATCACACATGCTAACCAAAAATACAATTCTTTATTCCACCCCAAATCCACCAGGGCAAGGAATGATCAATCTGAACCAGCTCTCTCTTAATCCAGGACCTGAGGCAGCCAGAGTTCATGCTGTGGCTTGAACAGACCACTGACGCTTTAGGCAAATTCAATTTAGGGAGGGGATGCTGCCAGCAGGGTACGTGTGCTCAGCTTAGCGTTTTTTGCCAAAGAATGTTTCCCAGTAGCCATGGCTGAGGGTTTGAAGCTGAACTCCTTTCTCTACCTTCTAATTGGTTTCCTATAATAGAATTTGTTTGCTTTTAAGCCATTTGAATCTGTTATTTTTTTAACTATTTTTTTTTTTTTTTACATTTTTAAAGTCTCCTACATAAAATTGAAGTTGACTCCTTCCTCATGACCATTCTGGAAGAATTTAGGTCAGTAACAGGTAAGAATAGTTGATTCTCATTATTCACAGCAGTTATGTTCTATGAAGTCAGCTCAAACACTGAATTAGTGAATCATTGCCCCTAGGGAAGGGCAAGGTTAGGTTCCTATGAGCCTTTGGTCACAACATTCTTGTCATGGTTTGATCAATATGTAACCTTTTTTTTTTATGGTGTTTCTTTTTAAAGACACCTTATTTAATATATATTGATTTATTAACATGGAACTCATGGCCTGCAGCACTATAACTCGTGTCTGAAGGAAGCTAATCTAACACACATATTTTCTCCAGAAGGCACATCAATCCTTGAGGCTAAGAACGCTAGACAGCACTTCAGCCCTACTCTTGGGGGCCATTTTACATAGTGAAATCTCCAACAAAAAGCACAGACATGAAAAAATCTGGTGCAACGTAGACTATGCAGAGGACACTTGTTTACAGTATGAGAGCTGAAACAAGAAAGCAGACTGTTGACTTGTTCAACCTCAGTTGGGAACGTGTGTCAGATAAATTTTTTGCCTCTCTGCACATGTACATGTCAAAAGAATAATGCAAAAGTGTTTGGAGTATAAATTTAACAAATAGGTGAATTAACAAATACGGAATCTGCAAATACTGGGGATCAAATGTATATGAAAAGACTCCTTTATGAGGCTTGATGATGATGAGATTTCTATTAACTACCGATCCTTATTAACTGGGAATTTGCATATCTGTATACAACATGATAAAAGATACTAACATATGCTTTCTGAATCATTAAATAAAAATCTGGCTAAGTATAATATCACAGAATCTTGGGGTTAAGTGGCAGAGTGTGTAAGAAGCTGTGGTACAACGAGAAAGGCCTTAGACTTAAGGTTAGAGAGTGGAGTTGAGTGCTGCCCTCTAGCTAGCTGGATGACACCGAGCAGTTCTCTTTCCTTTTCAGAGTCTCAGTTTCTCTCCTTACACAAAATGATTTTGTGTAAGGAATTATGTGTGATGGTAGGAGATGCTGGTTTCCTGCCTTCTCAATCTCATGTCTTCAAAACTGAATCTAACTCTCATTTAACTGGGACTGTTTATCTTGGAGGTCTCCTGAGAAACCAGACTCCATAGTAATCGGGAAATTTAAGGAGCACAAGAGCAGTATTTCCAAGAGGTCAGTCCTATAGGCCTGGCTGCAGATTCTGTTTGGACCTAGTGTCTCAGTTAAGAAATCAGCTTCTGTTTTTTTTTTTTTTCTTTATTGAAGTATACTTTACATATCATGCCTTTACTCCATTTTAAGTGTACAATTAAATGATTTTTAGTGAATTTACCAAGATGTACAGTTAATCACATCAATCAGTTTTAGAGGAATTCCTTCCCCCTATT
>CAUYRT010104161.1:0-15427 GCA_963574885.1 Lepilemur ruficaudatus | reverse complement strand
TATCTCTAGCACTAGTTAAACAAGGGCCTCAAACACTGCACGTCCTCACGCCTGTAATCCTAGCACTCTGGGAGGCCGAGGCAGTCACTCAAGGTCAGGAGTTCAAAACAAGCCTGAGCAACAGTGAGACCCCATCTCTACTAAAAATAGAAAGAAATTAATTGGCCAACTATAAATATATAGAAAAAAATTAGCCGGGCATGGTGGTGCATGCCTGTAGTCCCAGCTACTTGGGAGGCTGAGGCAGAAGGATTGCTTAAGGCCAGGAGTTTGAGGTTGCTGTGAGCTAGGCTGACACCATGGTACTCTAGCCCAGGCAACAAACAGAGTGAGACTCTGTCTCAAAAAAAAAAAAAAAAAAAAAAAAAAAACACTGCAGGTCTACTATTTATTTCTGAGAAGCCACACTAAGAACAGGGTAGCAGCTGCTCCAGGAACACAACCCTATTCCTTATGGGTCAATCATGAGAGGAAAAGAACAGGAATTTTCCAAGTTGATACAGTGACTTGCAAATCCAGTTTACCTTGTTGGAGTCAAAATTTCTACATTTCTAGGTATTTTTGCCTGATTTCAACAGCAGAGTATTTAATTAAGGACCAGGCACTTTTGTCTTCTCCCATCTTTTAAGAATCAAATACTGCTTGAAAATCTTATTTACCAGGCCAGTATTGCCCTGACACCAAAACCAGACAAGAACACAACAAAAAAAGAAAACAGCCCAATATCACTGATGAACATAGATGCAAAAATCCTCAACAAAATAACTCTCATGGACTCCATGCTTGAGTGTGTCTGTGAGAACATGAAGACACACTGTAATTACTGGCTCATTAAGCATCATAATCTTACTAGATGAAAAGGGATATGTGAGTATTGTATATACGGTGTAACTATTAGTGTTTAACCTTACAAATTCCTCAAGAAGAGAAACAGAAAAAAGTGGGAAAGAAAATGGCAAAATACACAAGAGAAATAAAAATCTGATAGAGATAAGGAGTCAACAAAGTTAATAACACCAGATCAAACCTCAGTCCCAAATAGCAGTATGGAGCGGGGGAAAAAGGTATCCAAATCACTTGTCTTAGATACATGATGGAAATGCTAGGGACCCAAATCTAAGTTTCAAAAAACTGTGTTCCTAGAGACCACTACTTCTGAAGAGTCAATTCATGTAGACATTGTATCATGAGTAAATGCTTCCAGATGCACAGATGGAAAAATACCATATAACAGGAAGGCTCTATTTCTAAAAACTTTATGAGTTTATCTGGAATCACACACTTATTCTGGAATAAAAAGTAAATTGCTTAAGGAGAAGCATGCTATATATAGTCACTAGATATAAGGACTTTTTCATTGAGATAAGATTCTTCACAGGGAATGTTTCCTAAGACTTGTTAGTAGGTGATGAAACCAGAAAAATAAAGATGAAATGGTTTTCCTATCTCTTGATTTACATTCTACCAGCAAGAATATGAGGCACAATCATAAAGTAAAAATCTACATTACATGTATAGCAAAGCATAATTCTGAACTAAATATGTGACCTAAAGAGTCTCTTCCTGGTCACTTACTCTCTACACTTCCTGTTTCTTAATTCTTGTGCTTTTTATCCTTCCTTGCTACACAAGGTTTTGTCTAAAAATGTATGCCCCTTACTAGAACGTAACCTCCTGGAGGAATCAGGTTTTATTCACCTGATGTCTCCATCAGCACTCAGTGCTGAGCTTTGACCATAGCTGACCTTTGAATAATAAAAATTATAAATCAAAACAGATTTTTGCTTTAGGTGAAAACAAACAACATTAAGCTTAAGCAATTCCTACCTATACCTCATAATCCTAGAAACGGTGGAACAAACAGGACTAGGGGATCACCAACTTCCTCTGCAATCTTGAACAAATCAAGACTCACGAGGCCATACATTATTAGGATCAGGAACTTAGTACCACCGTTAAATCCCATCAGTTTTTCCTGGCACCCAGCATTAGATAATCATTTACACCATAGCCACAATGCACCTGTATGCAAAACCCTCACATCATGATGACGTAGAGATCAGCTTTAAATGAACACTAAAATTACAGCCTATCATTTCCTCAGAGAAGTCCTTCCATTCTACATAAAAGAGTGGGATCTCTGCCTACAGGCATACACAGAAACTGGTCATTTCAAGCTTGCCTAATAGGAGTTCCTATACTTTTAAAGAGCAGGAATAGAAATTCTGGCAGTCCTTATCTGTAAGTAATGATCAGGAATGGTCCACTCATGCTGCTCCTACTATTCCTTATAAAGTTCTAATGTAACAGTAAGGCAATAAAAAAACTTTCTAAAATCAGGCCCAAAGAGAAAGGAAAAAAACACTTAGCTCAGAATGAGTACAAGAACCAAAAACTGGGCTGAGATGTAATTATTTAGATTAGAAACAGGGTCAAAGTTGCCTCTTTCAGAATTAGATATAACAACAAGTAAATTAAATTGCCCAGCTCTACAGCGCTGTCCAGTAGAACCTCCTTAGGTAATGGAAATGTTCTGTATCTGTGCTGCCCAGTACGGCAGCTACAAGCCACACGTGGCCATTGAGCACTTGAAATGTGGGTAGTACGACCGAGGAAATGAATTTTACATTTTATTTCAGGGTGATGAATACACTAAAAGCCCAGATTTCACCACTATCCAATACATATGTGTAACAGAATTCAACTTGTACTTCCTAAATCTATTAAAATAAAAAAATTCTATTTAATTTTAATTAATCTAAATTTAAATTGCCAAATGTGGCTAACAGCTACCAAATTGGTTAGTGCAGCTCCAGATTCTCTAAGTTAGCAATTTCCAACCAGAGGCTATTCCTCTCACCCCTAGGGGACAACTGCCTCCATTTGGAGACATTTTTAGTTGTCACACTGAGGGGAGGGGATGCTACTAGCATCTAATGAGTAGAGGCCAGGTATGATGCTAAGCATGCCACAATATACAGGAGAGCCCCCCCAACAGATAATGATCTGACCCCAAATGTCAGTAGTGCTGAGGCTGAGAAATTCTGCTCTAGGTTTACACAAGGATGGAATTAAAGTAAATGCCAAACGAATTGTAGTACACTTTGTCTATACAAAATACCCAGGAAGAATGGGATTTTTCAAGCAACGGAGAAAGGTCTGGGCTGTTCTACAAATTTAAGGTAGCTTTTTACTAAAAAGTGTATGTGTATGTTGAATATCTTATTAAGATCTTCGTCATCAGAGTAATTACTTCCTGTGGCATTTTTCTTACTTGAATATTAACATAAGTAAACACTGTGAGACCATGCTACCAGGCCTTGTTCCGTGTGAGCTGGACATACAGTACTGGGGGACTGAGTCCACTACTCTTACTCTCCTAGTTTGAATTCCGTGCCCCCTCAATTAACCTATCTGATTTCTTGAAGCATCGCTAATTTCCGATACAAGAAAACTGATACTGTTGTGAAAGAAAAGCAAATCAAGACAAGAAAACAGCTCTGTCACCATAGGTCTGCATGTTTACATTATTACCCAAAGAAAAAGCAAGGGTACAGAATTACATTTGGACCAAAGGAAACGCACTCAGTGATTCTACTAAATGATGATAGCATACCACATTTTACACTAAGAGACATTACTTGAAATTTTAGAGGATGAGTGTCAAATAACACTGGTTTCTGTAGCCAGTATAAATTATGCAAGGATCAGTTTAAATGGGATCATTCAGAACTGCTCAAATAGCTTTCAAATTTATATTAACAATGTAGAATTTAACCCAGAATAGTCCATTCCTCAAAGAAACAGGAATAATGAACACAATTCAATGTTTCATCATTGATTCAAACTATTTTTTCACAACACAAAGTCATCAACATTCATATTATAGCAAAGCTTTTTCTATTCTGCCCACTTAGCAGCAACAGAAATTGTTTATTACATGTTAGGCCCTCTATTACTTCTAGAAATATAAAAATAAGATGCAGTCCTAGTTCTGAAAAACTTACATTCAGAATTTTCACACTGGCCTAAGGCAGAAACTTCCAGCCCACACGTTCTGAATTCCTAAAAGATCACTGCAACTCTTGTGAATGCTCCAGCCTCAAGCACGCTGGAATTTCAGTATCTCTTCAGATTTTCATTGGGAGAGTTTACCATCTTTCATCATCAATTAACATTCAGTGAGCAACCACTGTAATCTACTGATCAAATGCCAGAAAAGTAATATTTAAATCAGGATTCCAACTCAGTATTTTGCAGATTTACCTGTAAAGAGCTATTCCTGGAGAAAAGATAGTTTCAGTTCTTTAGGATTCTAACTGAAATCACACAAAGCCCACCCCACCTTCTTATGAAACTAAAAATAATCCAAGGGACATTTTTAGCATCATTTTGTATTTGACTCTTGGTGTTACACACATGATGATCTAGACCAGGTTTCTCAGCCTCAGCACTACTGACGTTTTCTGCCAGGTATGAGCAGCTGTCCTGTGCAATGCAGGATGTTTAGGGACATTCCTGGCCTCTACCTACTAGGTACCAGCAGCACCCCACTACCCTCACTGTGATAATCAAAAATATCTCCAGACACTGCCAAATGCCTCCGGGGAAACAAAATTGCCCCATGGTTGAGAACCATTAATCTAGATTGAAACTCAAAGTACCAAGAGGTAGAAGGTGTACTAATCAGAAGCCTGGAAAGACTATTCTCAGCCAGAAAAACACGTAACAGTCACTACAGAGATAGCGCAAGAAAAACGTATTATCTTTTTCTTTTCTTGTCTCCCCCCTAATTTAGGCCACAGTGAAGAGTAGGCTATACCACTGTGTAGCAGTAGGCTATACCACTGAGCACATGAAGACATCTGGCTCAACTTCTACAATTATTGCCTTCAACTCTCCAGTGAGAAGCGAACCAATCTACAGCAGCTGCTTCGTTGAAAAAAAGCAAAATACGTTATTTCTGCCAGTTGAAAATTAAAATGCAGCAGTCTTAAACAGAAGCATTGCTCTTGAATTACACATGTATGAAAAAAACTAGGCCTGCATCAACTGGACAAGCAGACTCGCAAGCTGGAACAGAGAGGAGGACTTTGGGGGAGGGGCAGAATGTTAGGTACTTAGGGCAGGAATCCATAAAGAACCCAAGCACCGGTTCTCATTTACGAGCCCTGAATTCGGGATAATTAGAATCCATTTCACATGCGAGAGCAGTGAGCCAGGTACATCACGGTGCCGTTCCCCCAAGCGGAAACCAGAGGAAGGCGCTGTTACCAGCGGATTCCGGGTTGACACGAGGGTCTCTCCTCACAGGAAAGGGGGATTCAGGACGCTGTGAAGCAGCTGCGATCCCCAAAACTAAATTCACACTCCACGAAATACCCAGCCCTTTCTGAACCGCAGAGGTCCTCGCCCAGAGCTCGCAAGCTTACGTACAGCAACAGAATCAAGCGGGGCGGGGAAGGGGTGTTGTTAAACACGCAGATCCGGGCCCCGCCCCCAGAGGTTCTGACCTGGGGACCGAAAATCTTAATTTTCACCGCGGTCCCCAAAACATTCCTACGCACGCTGAAGTTAGAAGACCACTGCTTTGACAATTTTCTTCTCAACTTGGAGCCCACAGAAAACCACAGTTTGCAGTCGGCTCCGAAACACCTGGGGCTTCTTTCCAGGAGCTTCTGGGGCCGCGAACTGCTAGCTCCGGTCAAGCGAAAGAGCCCGCCGAGCTCAGGCCGGCCCCTCGCAGGGCCCAAGGTCGGCCCCGCGGCGCCGACAGAACCCGGCCTAGCCTCTCTCGGCTCGCGGGGACCCGAGAAGACACCCGTGAGCAGGCCCCAGCGTTCCGGGCCGGACGCCCTCGCGGTCAGGTCTCTTCAGGAGGGACCCGTTACCCCTCAGCCCCCTGCCCGGGTCACAATGGCAGCTCGACACCGGGAAACAGTCGCCCCGGAGGCTGGGGACCCGGGCCGCAGCGCCGCCCTCTACCGCCCCGTTACGGACCTTCTCTAGGGACGCGTCCATGGCTGAGGCGGGCGGCGGAGTCCGGTGGTGGCCTGGCGGTCCCGGGCGCTACTTCCGCCTCCCGCGCCCCGCCGCGGTATCCACGCTGGCAGCGCCGACTTCCCCCGCGCCCGCGGCCGGCGGGGCGGAGAGGAGGAGGAGCCGTCCCGAGGCGCGGCGGGTTGCGGCGGGGCGGGGCGGGGCGGGGCGGGGCGGGACTCCGGCAGGCGGGGCGGGGCCCGCTGGGCTTCCGTAGCTGGCCGTCACGCCGGCCGGCCCTAACGCCCCCAGGTGAGGGGGGAGGGCGGACTGTGGAATTATTCCAAACTCACTTTTTCATAGGCCTGTCGTAGTCATCAAGGTAGAGATATAATAGTGACAAATAATTCATAGAGTGAAAGTCTGGAAATACTAGTGACGCGCCCGCATTTCTGGGCCTAGGCTTCCAAGGTCCCCCTACCGTCACCATCCCTCAGGAATGGAACAGGCCATTCTCCACAGAAGGTTGGGGGCGCGCCTGCACCCCTGCGCACGCGCAGAATCAACGGCGTCTCGGGCGCTGGGGGGTTTGCAGGTTTTGGGTACTGGGCTCGTTAGTGACCGCTGTTCCCAGAATGCTGTAACGGGGTCTTCGGTGTTTGTCTCAGACCTGACAGCAGAACTTGAGAGGGAAAAGGTTTTGAGACAACTGGTCCAGCCTCCTCTTTCATGTGACAATTGTGACTTGTCAGGTTATGGGTGATAAGAATGATGATAATAGATTAGCTGCTGCTCTTCCATTTTCCATTACAACAGCCCTGTGATGCAGAAATCGTTATCATCCCATTTCACAGTGCCGATCTTGCTAAGATTCGGTCCCAAGCACCCTGACTACACATACTCCCCCCATAACTGCTTGCACCCCGTCATATAATTGTAATGTATTTCTAACGCATGGGAGAAGGCATATATTTGCTTAATGTAGTCCTCTGACTCTAATGAGGGAGACAAATAGAGCAGTCCCCCGCAATTGCAGTGGGTAAAACGCTCCACCACTAAAGACGGATGACATTATAACCACAAAACTTGCTCCTTTTCTCTCCTGTTTTATATGCATCTCTTCCCAAATCTGTATAAATGACCGGGTCTCACTTTCAGTGTAGTAATTCTGTATTTTGAGCTTGTATCTGGTAAATTGCCCAGTTATGTTAGTAAAATTATTTTCATCCTAGCACTCTGGGAGTTCGAGAGCAAGAGCCAGACCCCGTCTCTACTAAAAATAGAAAAATTAGTCGAGTTGGGTATCTAAAAATAGAAAAAATTAACCGGGCATCTAAAAATAGAAAAAATTAGCCAGGCGTGGTGGCACACACCTGTAGTCCCAGCTACTCGTAAGGCTGAGGCAGGAAGATCGCTTAAGCCCAGGAGTTTGAGGTTGCTGTGAGCTAGGGTGACGCCACAGCACTCTAACCCAGGCAACAGAGCAAGACTCTGTCAAAATAAAATAAAAATATAAAATAAAATAAAAATTTTCTATCAAAGGAAACCTTATGTGTTGGCTTAGAGCTGTGGCCCCCAACCCCCGGGCCCGCAGACCGGTACCAGTCCATGGCCTGTTAGGAACCGGGCCACACATCTGAAGATGAGCAGCTGGCCAGCCAGCAAAGCTTCATCTTATTTACAGCCACTCCCCATCGCGCGCTTGTCACTGCATAAGCTCCTCCTCCCGTCAGATCTGCTGCAGCATCAGATTCTCTCTCTCTTTTTTTTTTTTTTCCCCGCTGGGAGAATAGCATCAGATTCTGGTAGGAACAGGAACCCTACTGTAAACTGGGCACTTAAGGCATCTAGGTTGTGGGCTCCTTATGTGAATCTAATGCCTGATGATCTGAGGTGGAGCTGAGGCAGGGATGCTAGCGCTGGGGAGCGGCCGCAAATACAGATTATCATTAGCAGAGAGGTTTGACTGCACTGTAAATGTAATGTGCTTGAATTATCCCAAAATCACCGCGCCTCTCCGCCCACATCTGTGGAAAAAATGTCTTCCATGAAACTGGTCCCCTGTGCCAAAAAGATTGGAACTGCTGGTTGATAATGTCTATGGGAATTATTCTAATTCTCCAAAGAGCTCTGCAAACAGAAGGAATGATCGATTTATGTCTTCTAAGAACCGCAAATTGATTGTACCTCTGCTTGAGCAAAACAAGTCACTTTTCCAACGTGTTATAAAAATTTTTCAACATTTTGAAAAGTTGGAAGAATTGTACAGTGAACAATGATGTACTTAGATTCTATAATTAACATTTCCCTCTGTTTGCTTCATCACGTATGTACCTATATATCCATCCACCAATATATGTTTTGATACATTTCACCCTGAACACCTCAGCATGGGTATCATTAAAAACTTGTAATTTTTAAAGCTACCTCCAAATTATCTGTGGGGAATGTTACAAAGTCGATTCTACAAAACAAATACTAGAGAGAGAAAACTTTACTGTTTTAAAAGTAAACTTTGGGCCTGGAGCAGTGGCTCACACCTGTAATCCTAGCACTCTGGGAGGCCCAGGTGGGCAGATTGCTCAAGGTCAAGAGTTCAAAACCAGCCTAAGCAAGAGTGAGACCTCTTCTCTACTAAAAATGGAAAGAAATTAATTGGCCAACTAAAAATATATAGAAAAAATTAGCCGGGCATGGTGGCGCACGCCTGTAGTCCCAGCTACACGGGAGACTGAGGCAGGAGGATTGCTTGAGCCCAGGAGTTGGAGGTTGCTGTGAGCTAGGCTGACGCCATGGCACTCTAGCCTGGGCAACAGAGTGAGACTCTGTCTCAAAAAAAAAAAAAAAGAAAAGAAAATACATACAAGAATAAGACAAGATCCCCGCCCTAAAGGGAGACACTTTTTTTTTAGGCAGAGATTTTTAATCTGGGGCCCAGATGGAGGTCTGTGAAACTCCTGAAATTGTACTCAAAATTTTGTGTGTGATTGCATTTTGCTGGGGAAAATGTCAATAGCTTTCATTGTGTACTCAAGTCTGTGACCTACCCTTCCAACCCCAAAAAGAAAAAAAATGTTGAAACCATTTGTCTTGTGGTTGGACAGATAGGTAAGTCAATAAATTAGAATGCAATGTTCTATGGGCTAATAAAGAGATATGAGCAGAATATTGAATCCACTTATTTTGGGGAAGTTTAATCTTAACTGACATATGGTTTATATGTGCTATTAACAGACTGTACTTAATGAATAGGCAAAAACCAAACCAAGTGAGGAAGGTATGCAGTTATTTTTCCCTTTGAATCCATTCATATGATTTTGTTGTGTCCTAAATACAGCCATGTTGTAGGTGAGTTTTTTAGTCTTTAACTTTTAGAATCAACCAAGTGGCACATATGGAAGATTTACTTATTATTCACTACAGCAATGCAAAAATAATAAATTAGCAAAAAGTCAGAGGGAAGAGACAGGGTGAACAGAAATGTAGATGGAATCACTAATGTCCTCAACTTCATTCCAGGGAGTAAATAGATACTTTCTGAAAGGGCTAAATCAAGGCAGTGTTAAGTGTAATATTTAAAGGAATCTCTAGAATAAATAAAATTAAGTGACAAAAATCAGGATTTGGAGAGGACAGGAGAGTGTGAATGGCAATAAATTTCTCATTTTTATAGTAGGGAGTCAATAGATTCTTTATAAATTAAGAGACAGATGAAAGGATTTTTTTTTTTTTTACCAAGTAGGTAAAGGCTTCTATGGAATGGGATTCGGTAGCAGTCCCCAATTTGGCACCAGGGACTGGTTTCATGGAAGACAATTTTTCCACAGATGGGGGGGATGGTATTTGGGAATGATTCAAGTGCATTACAACTATTGTGCAGTCAGACCTCTCTGCTGATGATAATCTGTGTTTGCGGCCGCTCCCCAGCGCTAGCATCACTGCCTCAGCTCCACCTCAGATCATCAGGCATTAGATTCTCCTAAGGAGCGTGCAGCCTAGATCCCTCGCATGCGCAGTTTACTGTAGAGTTCACGCTACTGTGAGAATCTAATGCCCCTGCTGATGGGACAGGAGGCGGAGCTTGGGCGGTGACGTGAGTGATGGGAGTGGCTGTAAATACAGATCAAGCTTCATTCGCTCACCTGCCACTCACCTCCTCCTGTGTGGCCCAGTTCCTGACAGGCCACAGATCAGTACTGGTCTGCGGCCCTGGGGTTGGGAACCACAGTCTTACCCTACTCTGAGCATTTGACCTGAATGCCTCCTTCATATTAAGCCTCTGTGGCTCCCTGGCCAATGGTGCAGGGATTCTGAGAATGATTCTGAGAACCTTTCCCACAATGGAATTCTGGTCATTTCTATTTTTCTTTGCTATTATGACCTATGCCTCTCTTAACATCCTTGTACATGTCTCCTGGTCCACATACATCATGTTCCTTTAGAACATACACCTAAGATTAGAATTTCTGCGCACTGCATGTATTTTTTCAACTTTACTAGCTATAACTAGTTGTATGAATTCATACCCCCACTAGCAGTGTGTAATTGTTCCTACTAATGAACTTCCTTGCCAATAAAGTATTGTCAGATTTTTCATTTTGCCCATCTGTTGGGAATTCAGTGGTACTTCCTAAAGATTTGAAAATGCATTTTTTCTGATTACTAATAAGGTTAGGAATCTTTTCATATGTCTATTGCCCTGCTGTGTTTTCTTTTTATAATCTAGTCCTCAGCGCTAGAGTGGCATTAAGCTCCTTGTTACATTTATTAATATAAAAATGACATGTATAGTTATAAATAAGTTTATAAGATTTAAATTTTAGTTTTACCGTTGCAGTTTCCTATACTGTACGTACTAAAAATGACTTCTCCCAATTTGTGTCTTATATTTTGTAACATGTATTTTGATTGATCTATTTTAAAAAATATGTAAGAAAGTCAGTTTATCAATATTTTTAAATGGTTTTTGCAATTTTATTTCTGTTAAGAAATACTTTCCAACCTAAGTTCACAAAGATACTCTTCTAAATTTTCTGCCAGAAGTTAAAAAAAATGTATTGATACATATTAATTGTACATATTTATGGGGTACATGTGGTATTTTGATACGTGCACATGCTGTGTAATGATCAACTCGGGGTATTTAGGATCTCCATCACCTTGAACATTTATCGTTTCTTTGTGCTGGAAACATTTCAAATCTTCTCTTCTAGCTATTCTGAAATATACAGTACATTGTCGTTAACTATAGTCATCCTAGAGTGCTGTCAAATACTAGAACTTATTCCTTCTATCTAACTGTATACTTGTATCCATTAACCAACACTCTTCCTACCCACCCGCCTTCCTACATCTGATAACTATCATTCTACTCTCTCGGTATCTCCATGAGGTCAACATTTTTAGCTCTCACAGATGAGTAAAAACAGGCAGTATTTGGCTTTCTGTGCCTAGCTTATTTCACTTAACATACATCCATGTTGCTGTAGGTGACAGGATTTCATTCTTTTTTATGGCTAAATAGTATTCTATTCTGTATATATACCACATTTTCTTTATGTATTCATCCATTGATGGACACTTAGACTGATTCCATGTCTTGGCTATTGTGAATAGTGCTGCCATAGACATATAAGTGCAGGTGTCCCTTTGGTATATTGATTTCCTTTCCTTTGAATAGATGCCTGGTAGTAGAATTCTTGGATTGTATGGTAGTTCTATTTGTAGTTTATTGAGGAAACTCCACACTGTCTTCCATGACGGCTATATTAATTTACATTCCCTCCATCAGTGTGTAACAGTTCCCTTTTCTCTGCATTCTTAATAGCATTTGTTATTTTTTGTCTTTGTGATAATGGCCATTTTAACTAGGGCAAGATGGTATCTCATTGTGGTTCCTGTTCACATTTACATATTCTGCATTGTCTTGATTTTTGTGGATGTTATGTTGTATGGATCTAATGTTGAGGTTTCCAATTGAATAACTGATTTTCTCATGATGACTTATTAAAAACTGCACAATTTCCTAAGTAAATTTCAATGCCAGATCCAACATATACAATATTTTCCTGTATGGATGGTTCAGTATGGATGGTTGGTTCTAGGCCTTCTGTTTTTGTTAATTTGTCTATCTCTATCCCTGCATCAATACCATTCTCTTATTTCCACTCAAGTTTGATAATAAATTGATGACTAGCTGGCCAAAATCTTACCAAATTGTTTCTTATGTGTATAACTCAGATAGTCCTAAGCAATTGCTCTTCTATAATTATTTAGACTCAGTTTGGCAATTTGACAATGTTATGTTAGGATTTTGAGTAGAATTGCTTAACTGCAGATTAACTCAGAAACAAACTGTATTTATTCTTTGCTTATGTTATTCATGAATATAGTATATCTTTCCATTCATATAGGCATCATCTCTAATGCCTTTTAATGAAGTATTAAATTAGATTAGACTACATAAAATTACCAACATTCATCTGTTTTTGATCAAAAAGAACATCAAGTAAGATTTGAACTAAGGCCTGCCTAATTCCAAAGCCCTGATATCCTTTCTTTTGCAACAAGTTATATTACATGGCAAGTTGACTCATCTAAATCTGATTGAACTTATAGGCAGATTGGGGGAGGAAACATGCATTTGCATCTTGACTAAAAACAATGCTAGTCTTAGCCAGATGAGAATTATGAGACAGTCTCTAACATTAGAGCACTCCAGCTTCTACAATTGTAGATGCAATTCCATGTGTTAGGGGAATTCACACCTAAAAACTTGTACCTAAAACAGCACACATAAAAATGAGGTAATATAGGAAGTAGTTATTGTGTTTTTATAGAATTCACTCATTAGTTTAACCTGCGATTGAAGAAAAGCAAGACCAGGAGCAAATAAATGTGATGGAGGTAAGTATGATATGCAAACACTATAGAATGCAGAGACAACCTAGATTCTTAGAGAAACTCCTTTTTCTGTGTCAAATTCAACTCAATTTGATTAAAGACACAAGAAATACTTTTTGAATCAAGGCTATTTTCCAGGCGCTATGGGAGATGGAGACTTGTGGAAGATAGGGCCTAACCTCAAGGAGCTTTGGGTCTAATGGGACAAAAACAAGTACCCATTTGTAATGTTAAGTAGTAGATGTTTTCTTTAAAAAAGATTAATCACATCAATTTGGAGAATGATGATTCCTTTCAGGGGAAATATTACAATTAAATAAACTTTGAAAATCTCTTAGGATTTTAACAGGCAGAGATGATGAGGAAGCATGGCAGAGACCTGCCAAAATCTTTTTTTTCACATGGTTTAAACTTCTTTAACAATCCTTTCTTCTGCAAGTTCAATCTATAGTTGAATCCCTCTAGTGAATTTTTTATTTCAGTTATTGTACTTTTAAACTCCGTAATTTCCATTTGGTTCTTTTTTTTATAATACTTTTGTCTCCTCCTCCATTCATATGTTGAAACCTAATTTTGAATGTGATGATATTCAAGGGTAGATGGGGCCTTTCTGAGGTGATTATTTCATGAGGGTGGGGTTCTTATGGATGGAACTAGTGCCCTCATAAAACAGGCTGAGGGAGCTTGTTTGCCATTTCTGTCATGTGTAGACACAGGTGGAAGGTGTTACCTGGGAAACAGAAAACAGCCCTCACCAGACACCAAATCTGCTGGCACCTTGATCTTGGACTTCCCAGCATCTGGAACTGTGAGCAATAAATTTCTATTGTTTATAAATTACTCAGTCTAAGGTCTTTGTTATAGTAGCCAAATGGACTAAGACATACAACTTTTATCTCTTTATTGATATTCTCTCTTTGATGCAACATTGCTACCATATCTTCCTTTACTTCTTTAGCCATGCTTTCATTAGTCTATGAATGTGACAATTAATTTTATGTGTCCACTTGAGTGATCTAAAGGATGCCCAGATATCTGATGAAACATTATTTCTGGGTGTGTCTGTGAGAGTATTTCCAGAAGATATTAGCATTCGAATTGGTAGATCGAGTGAAGAAGATTGCCCTCACCAATGTGGGTGGACATCATCTACTACATGAAGGAGCCAAATAGAACAAAAAGGTGGAGAAAGGGTGAATTCTCTCTCGTGCTGAGCTGAGACATTCATCTTCTCCCACTCTTGGACACCTGAGCTCCTGGTTCTCCCTTTCCCCATGCCCTGGTTCTCAGGCCTTTGGCCTTAGACTGGGAGTTATGCCATTGGCTCCCTTGGTTCTCCAGCCTTCTGATTCATACTGAATTACACCACCTGGTGATTTTTGGGTCTTCAGCTTGCAGATGGCATATTGTGGAATTTCTTGGCCTTCATAATTGAGTGAGTCAATCCCCATATATCTTATTGGTTTTGTTTCTCTGGAGAACCCTGAACATATTTAAACATATTTATTATATTTAAATATATTTATAATGGCTACCTTGAAATATTTTTCTATTAAATCCAACATCGGGCTATTCTCACAGGCAGTTCTGTTACCCTTTTTTCCTGGTGTGTTGATCATACTTTCGTATTTCTTTGCATAGCTCACAATTTTGGTTGAAAAATGGACATTTTAGGAGCTATATTATAGCAACTCTGGGTACTATTTCCCACCATGGTGCTTGTTATTGCTATTTACTTGTCTTTATAATGATTATTTTAGTAAAGTCTGTCTTCCTCTCTGTACCCCACAGTGTTAAGCTTTTGATGTTGCCTCAAGGAGGCCCAGCTTTGGGCATTCCCAGTGTTATCCTGGAATGACAGTGTACTGGTGGGATGCTCTTCCACTCTTTTACTCACCATATCCAGTTGTTAAACTCCATTAGTTGCCACTGTTTTCAACAATGCCCTGGGGGCAAAATTCTTCTGCAGACTAATCCAATAAAATTATGACTCTTTCAATGAAATAGTTTCTGAGGTCAGTGTTTGATATTTGTTCTGGCTACAAGAGGGGTCTTCCCACCTATCTTATTCTCTGGTTCTCACCTGCAAACTAGCGAGGCTGCAGTCTAGGTTGTATCTTCATTAGATGCACAAATCTCCTCCCAACTGCCTTTCACTGTGACCTCTACTGTTCTTGAGAGGGCCTTTAGGTTTAAACTTCTCCATGCTCTGTTGCCAATGAAGTTACTGTCTTTGGGAATGTATTAGGATATACACTCAATTTTATGGCCTGCATTTTCCCCCAGGCAAAGTCTCTGAGTCAGGGCTCTGGAGCTGGGTGTAGACACAATGACAAGCTTCTCTCTGAGTGACACCTCGACTCTAGGAGCTAAGCACTCATGTAGAGGGTGGCCAGCAGCCTGCTGTGCTCTTGGTTCCCCTCTCCTGGACTGGAACCTTTACCTCAAGGGCCAGGTAAACCGTTTTGGGGGCTGGGATTCTTAGTATGCCACACCCAAGGCAGTCCCTCCATCCCACAGGTGGGGGTTGGGCAGCAGAAGGGAG
>CAUYRT010104160.1:0-12530 GCA_963574885.1 Lepilemur ruficaudatus | reverse complement strand
CTACCCCACAATTTCTTTTTTTTTTTTTTTTTTTTTTTTTTTTGAGACAGAGTCTCACTCTGTTGCCCGGGCCAGAGTGCCA
Source organism: Lepilemur ruficaudatus (assembly GCA_963574885.1). NCBI lineage: Eukaryota > Metazoa > Chordata > Mammalia > Primates > Lepilemuridae > Lepilemur > Lepilemur ruficaudatus. The sequence continues at coordinate 12,448 of CAUYRT010104160.1, read as the reverse complement.
TGGCGTCAGCCTAGCTCACAGCAACCTCAAACTCCTGAGCTCAAGCAATCCTCCTGTCTCAGCCTCCCGTTTGGCTGTGTCTACAGTCATGTTGGGCAATGCCGGGCTAATTATATATATATATATATATATATATATATATATATATTTTTTTTTTTTTTTTTAGTTGTCCAGCTAATTTCTTTCTATTTTTTTTAGTAGAAAGTGAGATGGGGTCTCACTCTTGCTCAGGCTGGTCTCGAACTCCTGAGCTAAAATGATCCACCCGTCTCAGCCTCCCAGGGTCAAAGTGTCACCTCCAGGCTCGACTGGAGCAGGACCAGATTCCAGACCCACTTACATAGCTGTGCAGGCCCCAGAAGGTCCCTTTCCAAGCTCATTCATGTGGGCCTCTCCACAAGGCTGCCTGCCTCATGTCACAGTGGCTGGCTTGCAGCAGGGCAAGTAACCAAGAGAGCAAAGGACGGCGCCCAAAACGGAAGCCCAGCCTTGTGTGACCCGACCTCTCCACCCATAACTTCTGACACATTCTGTTTGTTAGATGCCAGTCCGCAGGTCTAGCCCACGCTCAAGAGGAGGGACTTACATAAGTGGGGACCACAGGGCCATCTCAGGGGTTGCTGGGACCCAGTGACCATGGACACAGAGAGATCTGAGGCCAACTAGCTTTCTTTCAGGTGCGCCTACTGTGAGAGCTGGGAGTTGGCCTCCACATCCCGCCAGCAGCCGGTGTGTCCCTTCCATCAGCCTGTGGATTCGAAATGCTAGACAGCTCTCAGATCTGACCACTCGCCCTGTCTTGAGTGCTGCCACACGGGCCGGGCCTCCATCACTGTCCTCAGGGTGAGGCCGCCAGCCTCCTCGCAGGTCCCCTGCATCTATTCAGCCCCTCGCACCCTACCCCAGGCCTGCCCACTGTCACCTGTCTCTTCCCAATGGCATCCAGAGGGGTCTTCAAAACACAGGTCTGAGCCTGTCTCTCTTTGCTAGAAATCCTTCAGACACCTACTTCCCAGAATCACCTACTTCTCAGCATCAAGTGCCACGTGTGCTCCAGGGGCCACAGGGTCCCGCTCACACGGAACCTGGCCACCTCCCCACCCCGCAGCCTCCCTCACCCTTTGAGCACTAACGGCATGGTCCTCTGGGTGCCTCAGACAAGCCCTGCGCCCCCCTGGCACAAGCTCTGCCCATGCTGTTCCTCCTCCAGATGCTGCTCTTGTCCTCCGTACCCGCAATCGCCTTCTAGATCTCAGCTCGAGAGTCACTTCCTCAAAGGGGCTGTCCCCGTCCATGCCTGACTAGGTTTGAGTCTCCTGTTGCAAACTCACTCCTCCTGTCACAGCACTTTTCCTGAGCACACGGTTCCTTTCTGTGACTGGCCACTGTCACCCTCAAGACTATACGTCGTGCCACGAGGGCAGGGACTGCGTTCAGTTTTCCTTGCTGTGCCCATAGTGCCTATTGCCAATGTCGGTGCTTAAGAAATATCTGTCGCATTTTTAAACAATTAAAGTCCTTGTGCAGATGACAAAACTACAACGTCAAAACATGTATCTGTTGGAATCACGGATTCTGGGGCTCAAAGAGGGCTTGGAAACCATCTGGCCAAACTTCTCATTTTCAGAAGAGGGAATTGAGGCCAGAGGCAGGATGGACTACCCAGCCGCAGTCAGTGAGAACAGAGATGAGAGGCCAGGCCTCTGGGTGACCCTCACCTGCCATTTCCCACCTGTCACCAGCCCTACCTGCCTCTGTCACCACGTACTCTTCACCATTGGCACCTGAAGAATGCTAACAGATCACCTCCATCAGCCTAAGACTTTGGCACAGACTGGAAGCCACTGGCAAAGCCTCCTTTCTGATCAATTCTTTTCTTAGTTTTGAAACTACCTGAAGATGCACAGTCAGTCTAGAAAACAACCGTTTTACCCAAAATCAAGAACCAGCTCTGCTTTTGAACACTCTTCACTTTTCGTTCCTCCCAGGTGGCATCCTAGACCATTTGAGCTGGCAGGGGCCGGAGATGCTCTAGGTCAATTCCAGAAGGGGTAGCTGAGGCCAGAGAGGGACAGAGACTTTCCTGAGATCACAGAGGGATCAGACCCAAGGCCTCCTCACCCTCCGGGCAGTGCCCCTGTCTCTATGGCAGGCTGCAAGTTGATGGACAGGATTAACTCGAAGGTCCCTGTCGCCTCTGATCCAAGGCTAACAGATTCTTCTAAGAACAGGGGTCTTACTGAGACCGTGGTCAGCTATGCAGACTCCTGTCATGGTACGCAATAGAGAGTCACTCTGTGCTTGTAAAAGTGGCAAGCCTGTATTCCAAAAACATTCAAATTGTTTCCAGCATTTAAAAATGGAGAGATTTTTTACACACAAATCCAGATTTCCAGATTCTCTTAGAAAACTCGGACAATCATCTGGAAATCCAATCCAGCATGCCGACACTTGGCTGAACTAAGCAGTGGCTGTCTGTTTAGCAGGCACGCTGCCTGTGTCTGCTGCCCACAGCTGGCCAGATTCCTTCCTATCCATTGCCCTCCCAGCCTATGTAGGCATTTGAGTTTGCAGCCCCTCTTCTACGGATCTGAGAACCCTTCCCCAGCACACTGGTCAGCTAAGCGGCTGCACAGGCTCGATTTGATGCCTCCAGGCACCAAGAGTTCACTACCAGTCTGTTCCATGGCTGGTGAGGTTAGACGGTGGCAGGAGGAGAGCTTGATTTGAACCCTGGCTTCTCTGAAACCATGTCAAACAAGTCACACTCTAATGTAATTCTAGAGCCTAATAAACTTTATTGTCTCATGACCAGAACTCTCCGCGCTTGTTTTGGCCAAGGCAGATAAGAAAGCTACCACTGGGAATGACCCCACAGACTTCCAGGCCGTCGAAATGAAGTCCAGATGCCACTGCATTCCAGGCAAACTAGGGTCCAGGTCTGGATGATCCCTTTGAAGTTTCAAAAGCAACCACAGTATATATCAAAAAAGAGTTTGGAGGTCGTATTTTGGGTTCTTGAGCAATGACAGCTCTCAGACAAATCATCTTGCCATGACATGCCAGGCTGGGCTGACTCCTGACTTTGCCAGGAGCTGTCACCACTATCCATGTGCCATAATCCATGGGATGAAGGCGGCAGGGGGAGGGGGGTGTCTCATAGCAACGTCAGGCCACCGAGCACTTCATCAGGAGGTGACCCTGGCTATCTGAGCAGACATTCTTTATAAAGTTCTTGGCCAGCTTCAAAGTTAGGAATGTTAAAATAGCAATGGCTTTGTTCCTACCATACTTATCAGTAGTCCAATCTCAAAGCCAACAGAAATATTAGAGTCTGGACTGTTGGATTCGGGAGGGGCCTTACACGTTTCATCTCTTCCAATTCTGTACCTTAATCAAGACACTCCTTAACAGCACCCCAGCTGAGAAGGGTCACCCAGCCTTGGTGAGGACAACAAGCCCTCCTGATGACTGAGCAGAAGCTCTCTCAGCTGAGAAGTCCATCTCTTTCTTGCCCGGGTTTTATTCTCAAGGTGAAAAACATTTTCATCCCCACCCTCACCCACAGCCGTTGAGCCCCACCATCCTTGCTCTCCTGCGCCTGCAGGCCAAACAGTTCTTGAGCATCTGTGCCTTCCCAGGAGGACTTGGTTTTGAGGCCTGGCCACTCCTCTACGATTGGCCTGTGTCCCTCTTTGGCATCTTTTTACAACAGCTGTGACCTTAAGAGGACATACTTTGTACCCTAGAACTTCCAGAGCAGACAGAGTGAGCCCAGCTGTGCCCCGTCTCCAGCTCACACTCCCAGAGTTTGCACACAGACTGTTTGGGATCAGCAAACAGCTGGTGTTTATTTAGCTGGGATGCAGCTCAGCTTACTCGAGCAATATGAATTCATGAAGTCCCCATAACCCTAGGAGACAGAGCCTATAATCGTTGTTCCCAGTGTACAGATGATGAAACCAAGACACACGGAAGTGAGGCCACTTGGCCAGAGCGCAGTTATGTAATGAGTTTGGGACTTGGACTCAGACAAGTGGAGTCTGGAGCCAATGTGTGTAACCACCTCGGCGCAGCCTCTCCGCAAAGCTATTAATGTTCAACTTGGGGAGAAGCCTTCCAGGGAGAGCTGGAAATAGTTAGGTCTTCCTGATAAGTCAGCCCCACACCAAGATGGCATGTATTCAAAGGCACCCAGTTCTGCCGTGGTGGAGTGGGGACTTTAACTGGGTTCCAAATTCAGGGCTCTCTGCCCTAGAGGAGAGCACGCCGAGTGGACTAATCTGACTTAACTGAAGTGGAAACAAATCGTCCAGGGTAGCAATGTCACAGAGATCCTATCCGGGGAAGTAAAATGCATCCTAACCTGCCTTGGAGTCCAGATGCATACCTGACAGGCCGCCACCATGCAGTGGGTCCCCAAGCCCGGGAGAGGAGAACTACCCAACCTAAGCATCTGATATTTTGAAAGTGCACACGCTAGGAAATACATGGAGACCTCATTGATTCATAGCCTAATAATTCAGAAGCCATCATGGCCGAAGTGCGTATTATATATTAATCCAGAGATGGGCGAGCTCTTTCTTGTAAATATGTTGGGAAGGGCAGCTCCGTGCAGCCTGCTGACCCTCGCATGGCTGCATGTAAGTGTCTCAGGCCTGAAGCGTGTCCACACAGGAGGACCAGGGGCCCTCACCGCCTGTGCTGGCCACCGCGCCTCGGCTGGAAATATCATTCCCTCTTCTGGGCCTGATGTGCACTGCTTCGGTCTGCGTAGGCATGTGTGTCATATGGCACCTGGCCAGCCACTGCTGTATCTGTTCCTGGCAGAGGGGCAACAGGGTCCCTGTAGTGTAATAGCTCAATAGTGAGTGTCAGTCCCCCAGTGGGACCCGCTGGCCATGGGGGATTGACGTTTCCTACTGAAGCTGATCTTGTTCTGTCTCTTCTTTATGTGAATGAAGTGGTGTTCCATCCAGTGCCTGTGTGAGTCATGTCTTTCTCGGCAGCCCCAACACCTGCAAACCATGCAGTGGGTTGACACGCTGGGATTGCTGCTCCTAGTGGCAGGCATCACTACGCTTTGCTATCCTCCACGCCAGCAGTCCCCAACCTTTTTGGCACCAGGGACTGTTTTCATGGAAGACGATTTTTTCCACAGACTGGGGAGGAGGGGGATGGTTTCAAGATGATTCAAGCTCATTACATTTACTGTGCACTTTATTTCTATTATTATCACATTGTAATACATAATCAAATCATTAAACAACTCACCATAGGTTGGGGATCCCTGCTCCAGGCAGTGGGACTCCTCCCCCGAGTTGGTAATAGGTGTCAAATGCTCCACAAAGTATTTTAGACTTTGCGAGTTACACAGCCTCTGCCTCAACTACTCAACTCTGGGGCTGTGGGGCAAAAGCAGCCACAAACAACACAGCGCCTGTTGCCTGCAATTGACAAGCAACCCTTAACTATTCACTAAATGAAAACAGTAGCGTATAGTACAAAAAGGGCTTTACTTCTCAGCAATTTTAGCCTGAGTCCTCTTGCCATATAAAGCAATCTCCACACTTGTTCCAACTCCATTGTCTTTGAAACCTGGCATCATCTCCGATCTTGCCTGCCCCCACCCACCCTGGGAGGGGGTAAAATACAATCCTCTTATGTAAGAGATGAGGACACTGGGGCACAGCAAGGTCACCAGACATATCCCAGGTTCCAGAATTGATTAATAACAGTCAGCTGTCAAATTCACATCTTTCCACTTGCGGAAGTGAATGTCCTTTCTACTGCCCAACCGTCCTTCCCCGACAACTTCAAGAGTAATCAAATTATTTCTTTTAAAGTAGTCTATTGTTTATGTTCTTTGTATTAGATAAGTTCAGATAGTGAGATTTTATTGCATAGGTTCCCTCTTATTTTCTGTAACAGACAGCAACAAACCAGGAGGCAGGAGATGGCTGCAGGGACTTGAAGAAGCGTTTCCTTTCTCTGGACCTCAGTTTCCCCTTGTGTAAAACAAGGCTGCAGGTTTTCTATGACTAGCATTCTCGAACAAGCAACACAGGGTGACAAAAAGAGAGCTGGAGACAAGAAGGACGTGGAGTTGAACCCCAGTTCCATTATACGCTAGCGTCATCCCTTGAGCAAGTCACACCTCTGAGTCTCTGTTTCCTCATCTGTAAAGTTGTGATGTCACCAGGTTGTTTAAGGAATACATGGAAAAAAATATTTGCAGTTCCAGTACATTAACTGGAATGTCACTTCATAGATAGTGAAACGTTCATTCCACCTTCAGACCCTTGCCACATGATTTGTAAATATCATGGGGGCTGTCTCTTTACTCTCTTTATGGTGTCCATTGAAGAATTTGTAGTTTTTAATTTTGATGAAGTCCAATTTATGTTTTTTTTTTTTTCCATTTGTTGCTTGTGCCTTTGGTGTTATATCCAAGAAAGCTTTGCCTAAACCAACATCATGAAGATTTACTCTTATATTTTCTTCTAAGAGTTTTATAGTTTTAGCACTTACTTTTAGGTCTATTATTAAGTTAATTTTTGTGTACGGTGTGGTGTGAAGAAGGGGTCACAATTCATTCTTTCACATGTGGATCTCCAGTTGTTCAGCATCATTCGATAAGGGGCTATTCTTTCCTCATCAAATGGTCCTGACACTGTTGAAAATCAATTGACGATAAATGTGGGGATTAGTTTTCCAGACTCTAAATTCTATTCAGTTGATCTATTGTCTATCTATCTTGATGACAGTACCACATAGTGTTGATTACTATAACTCTGTAGTTAAGTTCTGAAATTGGGAGTGAGTCTTCCAACTTTGCTCTTTTTTCTCAAGATTGTTTGACAATTTCCATATGAATTTTAGGATCAGCTTGTCAATTTCTATAAAAAAGCCTGGTGGGATCTTGATAGGAGTTGCATTAAAACTGTAGATCACTTTCCCATCTTAGTAATACTGTCTTCTAATCCATAAACATGGGATATCTTTCCATTTATTTATTTTATTTTAATTTTTTGAGACAGAGTCTTGCTCTGTCGCCTGGGCTAAGAGTGCAGTGGTGTCAGGCTAGCTGACAGCAACCTCAAACTCCTGGGCTCAAGCCATCCTCCTGCCTCAGCCTCCTGAGTAGCTGGGACTACAGGTGTGTGCCACCATGCCCAGCTAATTTTTCTATTTTTAGTAGAGATGGGGTCTCACTCTAGCTCAGGCTGGTCTCGAACTCCTGACCTCAAGCAATCCTCCTGTCTCTGCTTCCCAGAGTGCTAGGATTACAGACGTGAGCCACCACTCCTGGCCTATCTTTCCATTTATTTAGTTCTTCTTTTCTTTCAAAACATGTTTATTTTCTGAGTCTAAGTGTTACACTTTTATTGCTGAATTTATTCCTAATTATTGTATTACTTTTGATGCTACTGAAAATGAAATCATTTTCTTAATTCTATTTTTGGTCGTTCATTGCTAGTGTTTAGAAATATAATTAAATTCTGTATATTGACCTTTTACCCTGCAAACTTGCTGAACTTGTTTATTAGTCCTAGCAGTTTGTTAGTGGATTTGCTGTACACAAGATGATGTCACCTGCAAATATCAATAGTCTTACTTCTTCCATTCCAATCTGGATGCCTTTTATTTCATTTCCTTGCCTGATTGCTCTGGCCACAATGTCCACTACAATGTTGAATAGAAATGGTGAGAAAAGACATCTTTTTCTTGTTCCCAAGAACTTTCCAAGGAGGAAAGTTTTCAGTCTTTCATCAAGTATAATGTTAGCTACGCGTAGTCCATAGAGGCTATTTATCAGGTTGGAGAAGTTCCCTTCTATTCTTTGTTAAGTGTTTCCACAAATTCTGATATGTTGTGTTTTCATTTTCATTCGGCTCAAAGTAATTTCTAGTTCCTGTTTTGATTTCTTTTTTTAATCCATGTGTTATTTAGAAGTGTGTTAGTTTTCAAATATTTAGGGATTTTCCAGGGATCTTTACAATTTTGATTTCTAATTTAATTCCACTGTGATCAGAGAATGTGCTTTCTATAACTTGCATCCTTTTGAATTTGAGATTTGTTTTATGGCTTAGAATATGGCCTACATTGGTAAATGTTACTTGTGTGCTTGAGAAGAATTTGTATTTTGCTATTGTTGCTGGGTAGAGTGCTCTAGAAATATAATACTATTGTACAAGTCCTTGATTTTCTGCCTACTTATTAGTCTTAGTCTACTCAGGCTGCTGTAACAAATACCAAAGATAGGATGGCTTAAACAACATTTATTTCTCAGTTATGCAGGCTGGAAGTCTGAAATCAGGGTGTCAGCATGGTTGGGTTCTGGTGAGGGATCACTTCATGGCTTGTAGACAGCTGCCTTCTTGCTGTGTCCTCACTTGGTGGGGGGAGAGAGAGAGAGAGGAAGCAAGCCCTCTTGTGCCTCTTCTTATAAGGGCACTAATCTCATCATGAGGGCTTTGCTCTTATGACCTAATTACCTCCCAAAGACCCCATTTCCAAATACCATCACACTGGGAGTTAGGGTTTAAACATAAGAACTTTGTCCTGATGCTGAATGAGCTGTGAAAAAATAAAAAGAAAAAAATAAATAAACATAAGAACTTTAGAGTGGGGAACACAAATATTCAGTCTATAGAATTACTCTACCAAATATTGAGAAAAGGGTATTGAAATCTCCACCATAATTGTGTGTCTATTTTCTTTGCAGTCCTATCAGTTTTTGCATCACATATTTTAAGGCTGTTATTAAATGCATAAATGTTTAAGATTATTATGTCTTCATGATTAATTGGCCCCTTTTATCATTATGAAATAACCTTCTTTATCCCTGGTAATATTCTTTCCTTTGAAATCTAGTTTGCTTCATATTATTATCCAGCTTTCTTTTGTGTAGTATAAGCAAGACATATGTTTTTTCATCCTTTTACCTTTAAACCATTTGTGTCTACATTTAACGTTTGTTTCTTATAGGCAGCATATGCTTGGGTCTTGCTTTTTTTAAAAAAAAAAATTCAATCTATCTTTGCCTTATAATTGAGATGTTTAGACCATTTACATTTAATGTGATTACTGATATGATCAGGGTTTTGTCTATCATCTTGATATCTTTTTTTCCATTTGTCTCATCTTTTCATTGCTCATCTTTTCTTTTTCTGTCATCCATTGGAATAATTGGATAATTTTTACAATTTCATTGCATCTCCTCTGTTGGCTTATTAGCTACAATTCCTTGTTATTTTATTTTTTTTAGATTGCTTTAGACTTTTTAGGCACTTTTTATCACATTCTACCTCCAAGTGACATTATAACACTTCACAAATACTATAAGAACCTTACTGGTATACTTCTATTTCTCCTCTTCTTACCATTATGCTATTATTGTCATAGATTTCATTTTTTTATATGTTGTAAACCCCAAATGCATTGCTATTACTTTTGTTTAAACAATGATCTTTTAGAGAGATTTAAATCAGAAAAAAATTGTATACTTTTCCATGTAATTATCATTATCAGTGCTTTTCATTTCTTTGTGTAGATCCATCTTTATTTCCAGCTTGAATCATTTTTCTTCTGTCTGAAAAACTTCCTTTAATATTTCTTATTGTTCAAATTTAGAAGTGATGAATTCTTTCAGGTTTTGTTGCTGTGAAGAAATCTATTTCACCTTCATTTTTGAAAGAAATTTTTGCTAAATATAGAATTCTAGATTGACTTTTTTCCTCCTTTCAGCAGCACTTTTAGGATGTCATGCTATTCTTTTCTGGCTCACATAATTTCTGACAAGACATCTGATGTCATTCTTATCTTTGTTCCTCTGTATGTAATCCTTCTTTTTACTGATTATCAGTGGCTCAGCAATTTGACTATGATGTGTCTTAGTGTGTGTAGTTTTTTCATGTTTATTCTTTCTGAGGTTTACTGAGCTTCCTAAATCTATGGCTTTATAATTTTCATCAAATTTGGAGAATGGCCATTATTTCTTGAAACATGTTTTCTGTCTTTTCTCTCCTTGTAGAAACAACCCAAATATGCACTGACTGATTGATAAACCAGATGTGACATATCCATACAATAGAATATTCAACCATAACAAGGAATAAAATTCTGATACATGTTACATCATGGATGAACCAACCTCAAAACATTATACTAAGTGAAAGAAGGCAGACACAAAGGTCATATATTGTGTGATTCCATTTATATTAAATAACCAGAATAGGCAATTTCATAGAGACAGAAAGCAGATTAGTGCTGCTGAAAGAAAGGGATAATGGGAGTGACTGCTCCATGTATATAGGGTTTCCTGTTGCGGGAATGAAATGTTTTGGAACTGGACAGCGGTGATGTTGCACAATATTGTAAATGTACTAAATACCACTAAATTGTACACTTTAGAACGGTTAAAATGGTAAATTTATATTTTGCATATTGTACCACAATTTTGAAAAATGCGTTCACATATACACATAAGGATCATTCATGAATTCACAAATAAACAAATTGAGGCTATGGAAATGAAATTTTTAAGTATTATAACAAAAATGGAAAGATGAACCAATAAAGTCCTAAAATAAATTATAAAACCATTACAATACACAAGCAGATTTGTGTGGCTGCAATTACAAAGTAACTTTGTTTCCTAGTGCCCCCTGAAATCCAATTTGTGGGGCTAGCGTAGTGTATCCTCTAACTCCAGAAGAAAACCGAGGTCTCCACAACTTCTCTAGTCATTCCTATTTAATTAAAAACAGATTCAATTCAGAAATTTAGATGTCCACTCCCATGTTATAATCCAAATGGCTTATCATGTGAAGTTGACTTCTCTGAGCCTGCTATAGGCGGTAAGCCAGCATTGAGGATGGGAGGCCTCCCTTGTTAACTAATAAGGTTTCTGACCCTTCCAGGGATAGAGCAGTGGAATGAGGGAAAGAAAGAAGGCAAAGCAAGAGACAGATCTAACTTGAGGTGTGGTGGTGGTGACTGGGCACAGGCTGAGCAAAGGTTTAACAGCTTCCTTCTCCCATTGGCTCCTCGGACACTCCTCAGAGTGGTTCATCCTCTCCCTTCTCCCAGTTGCCCCATTCTTATGCCCCATCACCAGGCGTCCCTCCCTGGGGGTGAGGCTTTCTCCCTGGCTCTTTGCTCTCTGCTCCTTCCTCAGCACCGTGAATCTGAAGTTTACCTCCTCAAGGAAACCCCTCCCCTCTTGCACAGGCTCCGAGATCACCCTGGGATGCAGGCCAGTTCTTTTGCATGCATCCTCTGCTCTGACAAACTCTAAGAGTGGGGGCTGCACCCAGCTCAGCCACCTCTCCCTTGCTCCACCTTCAAGCACTTAGCCTCCAGGCAAGGGTCTGCCTGTCCACCAGATCGCCTCCCTACAGGGGCTACCATTTAGCTCTGTGGAGGCCCTTTTACCTAGCCTTGGAGGTTAAGGGGTAGGTAGAACCCACTGCTCCCCCTAGGAAGACTCCAAACACAGCAACAGCTCTTTTCAAAGGAATTCTCACCAAAAGCGTCTTCCTTCAACTAACTCCTGACCATTTTTATACCCTCCATGTGGGTGAGGAGGTTTGAGAGTTTTAGCTTTTTGACCACCTCCATTGTAAATACTGCATATGATATAGGCATGTGGTGTCTATTACTACAGCCTCCCAAAAAACATCTATTTTAACCTCTGGTTACATGTGTGTGTAAACACCTGCATCCATTATCTGACACAGTAACAGACATCACTGAGCCTCTTATTTGTATAAGACATAGCACTAGGCCCTTCTTACGGACTATTTATTTATTTATTTATTTAAGACAGAGTCTCTGTCACCTGGGCTAGAGTGCCATGGTGTCAGCTTAGCTCACAGCAAACTCAAAGTCCTGGGCTCAGGCGATCCTCCTGCCTCAGCCTCTCAAGTAGCTGGGACTACAGGCACGCGCCACCACGCCTGGCTGATTTTTTATATTTTTAGTAGAGACGGGGTCTTCCTCTTGCTCAGGCTGGTCTTAAACTCCTGACCTTAAGCAATCCTCCCGCCTCTGCCTCCCAGAGTGCTAGGATTACAGGCGTGAGCCACCGCACCTGGCCTCACTTAAAGTTATTAATAAGTATGTTTGTTCACTACTTTGACTTATTTCATAACTAAAAATTCATACAGATAGCTGGTATTTAAAAAGCCATGAGCGGCTAGCTGGTCTGATGGTAGTGGGTGATCTGAACTTATTAATATTAGTGTCACTAAAGTTGATATACAACCTCCACTGCTAAATTTGACTAAAAAATAAAAAAAATATATAAAAAATTAAAAATAAAAAGCCATGGAGTACATTATGCAGGTACTGAGTTTATTAAGATTCTTGGTAGGAAGAAATATTCTGAAAGCCTAGTCATAGAACTGTAGGTCTGGAAAGGACTTCAGAGGTCAACCAACCC
>CAUYRT010104150.1:0-24942 GCA_963574885.1 Lepilemur ruficaudatus | reverse complement strand
TTACAGCAACCTCAAACTACAGGTATCAAGTGATCCTCCTGCCTGAGCCTCCTGAGTAGATAGGACTACAGGTGCTCGCCTCCATGCCCTGCTATTTTTTTTGTTTCTATTTTTAGTTGCACAGCTATTGTTTTCTGTTTTTTAGTAGAGACAGGGTCTCATTCTTGCTTAGGGTGGTCTCGAACTCCTGACCTCCCACCTTGGCCTTCCAGAGTGCTAGGATTGCAGGTGTGAGCCACCATGCCCAACCTAATATATTAGTTAGAAATACCATAAAAAGTAGCTGAAATAGCTGAAAATGTTTGCTGCTGAGAAGTTAATTTTATATGTCATGTCAAATTATTTTAGTTTTTAAACTTGTAAATTTGAGGAAAATTAACTTTTTAAAAATAGCATCCTTTTTTTCCTTTGGTGAATGTGAAGTTTGCATTGGCTCCATGGATTAAGTATGTGGTCTCAAAGCCCTAAGTTTTAAATAAATCTCACTCTTCCATGTTAGTAGCTTCCCCCAAGTATATGGTGATTCACGCCTTATTAGTTCTTACTGAAGAGTGTGACGCTGATCGAAAGAATAAAACGGCAGAATGTAAGCTCTGTGTGGTGAGGGAAAAGCCGATTGAGTGGTAGCCTGAACTGTGGAGTAACTAGAGTAGGAGTCTCCATTCGGGTCCTCAAAATGACAGTATTTGTGGTTTCCCCCCTTGTGTTGGTCAGTTTTTTCAGAAAAGCTTTCTCTTCCCTTTCTCCTGAGGATAGGGGCCTAGCTGATAGCATTCTGAGAAAAAAGAATGAGGAGAGGGGGTTGGGGGTTTTACCACTCAGCAGATAAACTTTGCTTTATTTCTATTCCCAGTGCAGTATTTCTACTTTCAACGAGACTGCTGTCTCTGAATCCAGAGACCCTCTCCAGAGAACATCTCCCATCCTTTCCTTGGCAGAAGGGGAGGTTGTTGCCTGACTGTAGGGGACGGATCTAACTCCTGTGGCTTTTGGTCTTTTCCAAAGTGGCCACAGCAATATTTCTCATTCAGAAGGCTGTGTATTGTATGTTGGGTATTTGTGGGGGAGAAATCACTTACCTCTATGATTTACAAATCTTCAGATCAAGAGGCTGGAACTTGAGGAGCTGCACCTGAGGAATTATCGCGGAAGTTGTCCCTCAGGCATCTGTGCCTGGATCTTATTTAGAGAACGTGATCCTGGATTTGAGCTGATGCTATAATGGGATGAGACTTTGATGTCTCTGTTGTGGGGTGAGTGTATTTTGTGTGTGGAAGGGATGTGAACTATTGTGGCTGAAAGGTGGACTGTGGTTCATTGCATTTTTCAAAGGTGGCCACAAAAGTATCTCTTATCTTGTGTGCTCTTCTTCCAATGTGACCTTGTCCTCTCTTATCAAGAGGTGGCATCTGTTTCTCCACTTTCCTGAATCTGGTGGGCCCAGGAACTTCTTTGAGTAATAGAATACCGTGGAAATAGTCCTGGGCCATTTCTGGGCTTGGTCTTTAGTCTGGCAGCTTCTGCTTCTTGCTTCTTGGAAGGTGGTCTTCATGTAAGAATTGCGATCATCCTGAGGGAACTCTGCTCTGAGAAGCCTGAGTCATGGGGGGATCTCTGGAGAATGGGACTCCATGTGGGGGTTGGGGGGGCAGAGAGAGAGAAAGAGAGAGAGAGAGAATCACTAGGTGCCAGAGTGATTGATGTGTCCATACTGAAGGGGGTTCCTCCTACCTAAACTGCCCCAGCTGATGCCACCAGGATCAGAGATGATCCAGCCAGCTGAGCCTTTTCTTATTGCCTGACCCATAAAATTGTGAGCAAAAAAAGAAAAGGAAAAAAAAGGTTGATTCTAACCACTAAGGTTTGGGATAGGTTTTTAGGCAGCAGTAGATAATGGAAATACTGTGCTACAGAGACTCAAAACATCTGTTGATTTTCAGGCTTTTCTGCAAGGGGTTCTGGGAGCCTCCAGTTTTGGAGTCTTCTACGGTCCAGATCAATTTGCTTCTGGCTTTTCCCCACTGCCAGCTCAAGTTTTATTTTTTTTCAGGTCTACCATGTCTGTAGTCTGTCTGCTTTTCAACTTCTAAAACTTAATTACTCTAATTTCTCTTATTATTCTCTTCCTTGTGGTTGTATGTATTTTATTCTCTCCTTACTATAAATTGTGGCATTCGGCAGACAGTGAAGGTAAATATACACATTCCGTCTGCCATATTTAACTGAGTGTCTCCTCCATGTTCTATTGACTACTTAGAATGGCAATGATAATTTTGGCCTCTGGGCACAGAGAAATAACGGTTTTCTTTGTGAGCCATATTGGCTCAGAGCTCCTCCGTAAAAGGTGGCAACAGTGTAGGACTGATGCAGAGACCAAGGTTGATTACGATTCTGGCCAGGAGCATTCTGGGTGGGGGAGGTGTAATTACTGTGGGAACATAGTAGGTGCTACAGCTGGCCCTGGGAAATAGGGTTGCCAAGAAAGGACACACACACACACACACACACACTCTCACACACTCTTTATCCATTATGCATTTGCAATTAGGTTAAGTTCTTGAAGATTCCTGAAGAAGAAAGCAGTGTGGTGAGACTTTCTATTAATTATATCAAGATCACTTGCCATTCAAGTGTTAGCTCACTGAAAGGGAAGGTGACATGGCATATTAAATGTTACTACAGAAAAGAAGAAAAGGCAGTCCTAATTAAAAGGGGGTAAAAGATAATCAAAGTAAAATGGAATTTTGTAGATCATAGAAAAGCTAAAAACAAAAGCTCTGTCACTTGGAGAGTTCCAAGTTCTGAGGTGAAGATCTGAGAACTTCCCAGACAACATGATTTAGAGTTCTGAGGGGAAAAGAAGGAATCAGACTTTTGTTATTGCAGGAAACAACTAAAGATCTGCAGTTGGTCATTTATTATTATTTTTTAATACTTCAAAAAGTGAGAGTGAAACTTCCATTGAACTTATGTAATAAAGTTCTTGACATTGCCTGGTTGAATTACCCGATAATAAAAAACAAACCCGCCAGACTGGAGACATTTGCAGCCCCCAATGTTACTAATTTTTTCCCTGATTTCACCCTTGCCTCTTCTCCAACACGAAGGCTACGTGGACCCAAGTGGACAGAGTGATTTTAAAAATAAATGTTAGATTTCAAAGGTGTCATTTCTGGAGGGAAGAACAAAAGTAATAGATTGCAAAACAGAGCCTGAAAACAGTTTCAGGGAAAGAGTGAGTAGGAGAGATTTGTAGGACATCTCAGAGTTGGGGAGAGGAATATGAAAAATGACGGGACACTTTTGGAGAAACCTTCCTGTTGGACAAGCTCCAAGGGCAACACAAAGTACGTTCAATGACTTGAGGCAAGTTCATTAAGAAACACTTGGGTGTGAGGAATAGCCCTGGGGAGCTGACCTGGGGCTGTACATCCAAGAAATGAGAAAGCCCAGTTCAAGGAGATTTTGGTGAGTGGGAGATCCAGGGATCGTTAAATGGAAAGAAAAAATTAGCTTCAAAGTACAAAGGAATTTTATAGACCCTAGACAATTCCTTAACTCATGGGGAGTTCCAAGTTCTGTGGTGAGTAGGAACTTTTCTGGCAATAAGATAAAAAACTCAAAGAGGAAAAAAAACTAATCAAATAACTATAGCCAAACTTAAGGGCAGCAGGATGGGGTAGTGCTTCAGAACATGGGCTTTATGGTTAGATATTCCGGGATTTTAATCCTTGTTTCTCCCTGGCTAGTCATGTGAGTTTGGGTAAATAACCTCTTCTCTTTGAGTCTCAGCTTTTTTTTATCTTTAATAGTGGGATAATAAAATGTACTTCATAGGATTATTCTGAGGATTCAATGAGAAACTATTTGTCCAGTGCTTGCCAGGGGCCGGGTACCACTATCACCATCACCTCTTCATTGTAGCACATCTGGGTTGTTGTCTACATACAATGCATGCTTATCTTCCATAGAGTACTATTTCTAGGAAGTTGCTGCCCAAACAGGGACTACGTTTCCCAACCACCTTTGCATTCAGGTGGGATCATGTGACCAAGTTCTGGCCAATGGAATGCTAGGTGAAGTCATGTACATCGCCTCCAGACCTGCCCCATAAATGCTTAATAGGTGATCTGCCACCCTCATTCTTCCTCTGCTGGCCATATGTCAGTGGCCATGATGACCTTGGAAACCTTGTGTTGAAGATGGCAGAGCCTTTGTCAGTCTGGTTCCTGAGTGATTCCTTGGAACAAAAAGATTTCAGAGTTTATCTGTTACAGCAGAGTGTTACCTTAACAACACAAATAGCATCATCATGGCTTAGGGTCGAAGTAGCCTGATCAAGACAGACCTCAAGAATAAGCCCTGAAGAAATGAGCCAGGAAGACTATGACTTTACCAGTAGTGACCAGGATGACAGAGGAGGGGGCTGTGGCTCAGATGGTCAGATAAACTGTGGCTGACCTGTATACTTATACATTCATTACTCCTTATATTCAGTGTTCTGTTTTGCAATTTCTTGACACTTTGTCCTTAACTGCTGACTGAATGCCTGTCTGGTGGATCTGTCACTAGAGACAAACCCAAGAAGAAAAGAGTGGGGAAAATGTCATGGCCTTTGCAGAAGAAAGCCCATTTCCTTGGGTGTATGAACATTCACTTCTAGTGACTAATGCCAGGGAGACTTTGATTTTTGGACTCTTCCTTGGCTGATTTAAGGATACTGCAAGTCTTTCCACTCTGTTGGTTGAGGGTTCAGGTTTTTCTTAAAAACTAAGCAACTTTTAAAACTCGTGAGAGTGCAGATTCCATATCTAGGATCTAGCCAGAGTTAGATTATCTCAAGGAAAACTCCGGGGCTGGGATGTCCACATCATTCAGAGTCATGGATTGCTTTTTCTTCTTTTGTTATTTGTAACAGTTGTTCTCTCCTCATTACTTTCTGACACAAAAACCAAAAAGAACACCGGAAGTATAGGATACTTCACAGAGTCAAGTGCCCAGTTATCCTCTTGGGTACTCTGATCTACGTAGCAGGACAAACTGAAGCCATTCTCTAGGTGGGAGTGGGTGGCGTTCCCCAGCCTACATTTGGGGAATGGTGGCGAGGATGTGGGGAAGCAAGTGGTGAGGCAGGAATGCCTGAAACTGCGCCAGAGAGCTGTGGCATGGCTGGGAGGATTGGCAGTGTTTGCAGACTCCATTCTTATTTGTTCCTTGTCTTTCCGTCACTCTCCCCATATCTTCTCCACCTTTCTGTTCTCTCTTTGGGTTTGTGTGATGATGGTCTTAATGGCAAAGCCAGAAATCTGGGTGGGAAGGAGGCAATGGCAGGGGAATCACGCTCATGGGCTCCCACAGGCTGGGTAGGAGCACAGTTGGTTAGCGTGGGGCAAGAGCAGCGGTCAGGGTCTTGGAAGATTGCAGAATCAGGAAGTGGGCCTGTGATGCCTGGACTTAAGGCTCCTGAGGCACGTACATCAGAAAAGCCAACTCTATCATTTGATCCAACCCAAAGGCAAATGTTATTTTTACAGCTGTGAGTCCTGTACCACAGCCTTAACTAAAACCTTGAGCTGGGCTGGTATTTAAGAGTCACCTTCTTGACAAGAAAGCTCATTTTAAACCCATTGCCATCATTTATCATCTTTTCTAAAGGTCACTATTAATGCAGATTTAAGTCTACGGACTCTGAGCAAGGATGGCAAGGAAGAAAATCCTTTTTAGTTTTTTTAGAAAATAATTATAGTCAGCTCTTTTGATTTACATAATCAGGAAGAAGGTAGAAACTACGGGGGGCTATTTAGGAATTAACTGGAAGTGCAAGACACTCAAATTCTATCGTGTGTCACGATTGAACAAGAAAATGGCAGTGTTTTAGATTTCCTTTCTGTAGTAAGTCATATTGATGCAGTAAGGCTTATGACCAGAGAGGTCCAAGCAGTCAGGTAGCTTATTTTTTGTGGAAAGCAGATTCTAAGACAACCCATAATAATATATCCTATATTATAGCCTCCCCTTGAGTGTGGGAGAGACCTGTGGATATAATGGGACATCACCCTTGTGATTAGGTCTCTGATCAGATGACTTGGAGTTAATTAAAAGATTTCAGAGTGTATCTGTTACAGCAGTTGGTGTTACCTTAGCAACACGCAGAGCATCATCACGGCTCAGCATCCTAGTAGTGTAGTCAAATCTGAGCTCAAGAATAAGCCCTGGAGAAATCAGCCAGGAAGAATCCCACCATACCTGTGGCCAGGGTGGCCAAGAAGGGGCTGTGGCTCAGATTGGAAGACAAACTGTGGCCAATCTGTGTACTTGTACATTACCTGGGGTATTCAGTATTTTGTCATGAAATTTCTTTACACCTTGTCCTAAACTGCTGACTGAACACTTGTCCAGGGGATCTGTTGCGATAGACAAACACCAGCAGAGAGGAGTGAGGGGAAAGCCCATGGCCTTTGCAAAAGAAAGCCCAGTTTCCTAATCTGTGTGGATTTGACCTAATCAGGTGGACACTTAATAAAGGATGAGGCATCAGAGAGCTTTTCCTGCTGGGCTGGGGGAAGAAACACGTGCGTTTGTTCGTGGCATTCTACTGTATGGAAGTGCTTTCCTTTCCACCTCGTTTCATTCTGTATTTACTCATTTATTTATATCAGCATGATTTTATAGTTTTCTATTGTATTTTGTGAGTTATAATTAGATATGCTAATTTATTTTGATGCTTAAATTGTCCTAGATTTGGCCAAAGTGAATGCCCTAAAGCTGGTTCTTGTATCCTTTTGAAAGGTCCCATCATTCCTTAAGCATTTCTAACTTTCTGGCATAACTAGATATTCTAGGCTCACCTTATACTTGCTGTGCCCCAGGCCTGTAATCAGCCATTTCTCCAAGATGGCCAAGTTCCTAATAGTGGAAGGTGGTATTTAAAACTCTGGGTCTGGATGCTAGATGTGCTTATTAGTAAGGGAGTGTCACTGCTCCTAGACCGTCTCAGTGGGCAGAGCAAGGAATGTATATAGATATACATAGCACATATGTATACTCGCTTACACACAGATACATATTCTGCTGGTCAGGACTGAACCAGAGAAGCTGAACCAGTAGGATACTTCTCACACACACACACACACACACACACACACGCATGCATGCACATGCGCACATACAGAATTGCCTTATGCAATTGTTGGGAGCTGGCTAACCAAGTCTGAAGGGTGACCAGTCAGGCAGGGAATATTACCAGCAGCCTGGACACCTGTGGGCACAAACTGAAGGTTTTTGTCCACAGGCAGCAGTCAGGAAGGAAGATCCATGGGGCAAGGAGAGCAATTGCAAACCAAATGCTGTTTGGACCAGGGCAAGCCTAGGCTCTCTTTTATTATTATTATTATTGTTATTAAAAACTTTATTTTTATGGCAGTGGGTGGCTCACAGAAAAATTGAGCAAAAAGTACAGAGTTCCTAAATCCCTCCATCCCCACACATTCACAGCCTCTCCTGCTATTTGCATCCTGCACCAGAGATGTATGTTTGTTATAATTGATGAACCTGCATTGACACATTATCACCCAAAGTCCATAGTTTACATTAGGGTTCGCTCTTGGTGCTGTGTATTTTATGAGTTTGGACAAATTTATAAGGATGTATATCTATTGTAGTATCACATAGAGTAGTTTCAGTGCTGTAAAAATCCTCTGTGCCTATTCATGCCTCTCTCCCTGCCAACCATTGGCAACCACTGATCTCTTTATAGTCTCCATAGTTTTGCTTTTTGTTGAGTATCATATAATTATAATCACAGACTATGTAGCCTTTTCAGATTGGCTTCTTTCACTTAGTAATATCTTAAGCCTTCTTTTGAAGGCCTTCCATCTGATTAAGTCAGTCCCATCCAGTATAATCTCCCTTTTGATTAAAGTCAACTGATGAAGGACTTTAATCACATCTGCAAGATCCCTTCATAGCAGCACTTAGCTCCTAGATTAGTGTTTGATTGAATAGCTGGGAAATGTATGGATATGCTTCAAAATGCCCCTGCTTCCTTTCTGTCTTTCAGTTCTCAAGAGAAAATATCACGTGTTCCCCACCCTAACCAGAGACATACTAGAAGGGGACTTCTGAGGACTGTAGTTCATCTTAGCCACATTGATCTGTCAAACAGCCATCACACGCATACATCTATGACAATTTCTCCATCAAATCTATCATTCTCTCTATCTACCTATATCTGTCTGTCTATCTTCCTATAAAAATTCATGAGTTTATGCCTATAATTCCAATCTTACACCTCAGGGTTCACTTTGGCCTTCTCCCTTTTCACATTTCAAAATTCTTCCTCAAACAGTAAGAAACCTGGTCCATAGTACCCTCAATATATTCATTTATTTGCTCAATCAATTTACTTACCTGCTCAGTATCACCAGTCTCCACATACTCCGTCCATCTCCCCCTTGCCCTCTCCTGCTCACTGTCTTGGTCCCTTTCTCCCGGGCAAGCCGCTGCTCTCCTCACTGCCCCTTCTCGGACACTGGCATCTTTGTGCATGGAAGGGAGGGGGAAGAAATGAAAGATGGGATTGGAAGAAAGAATGAGAAGGGAAGAAAGCATGTTGGTTTGGCAGTATGTTATTTCATTTTATTTTATTTTTTTTGAGACAGAGTCTTACTTTGTTGCCCAGGCTGGAGTGCCGTGGCGTCTGCCTAGCTCACAACAACCTCAAACTCCTGGGTTCAAGCGATCCTCCAGCCTCAGCCTCCCGAGTAGCTGGGACTACAGGCATGAGCCACCATGCCTGGCTAATTTTTTCTGTATATTTTAGTTGGCCAATTAATTTCTTTCTATTTTTTTAGTAGAGACGGGGTCTCGCTCTTGCTCAGGCTGGTCTCGAACTCCTGACCTTGAGCGATCCACCCGCCTCGGCATCCCAGAGTGCTAGGATTACAGGCAGGAGCCACCACACCCAGCCTATTTTGTTTTTATTTATGTAAATGTAAGGGGTATAAGTGCCATTTTGTTACGTGGATATATTGTGTAGTGGTGAAGTCTGGATTTTTAGTGTATCCATCACCCAAATAATATACATTATACTCATTAAATAATTTCTCATCATCAACTCCCCCATTCCATCCTGGTTTTGTGATATTTTAAAGTGCTTCCCCCCCCCCCACATTTCTTGTGTTCAATCTCACCCCTGTTCAACCAGAGGCATCCATTACCTTAGGGAAAACTCAGATTGTTAAAGCAGTAATGAAAAGAGGAAAAAACAAGTCCATATTCAGCCTTTGATTTCCAACATGAGAAGTTTTGAGTCCACAGCACAACAAATGTTGGCTTTATCAAGAGCACAAAGTATTTTATAAATTGAAAATATCCCCTGAAAATATTAAGAGCCCAGCTTGGTGGACTATGTGTCAAAGCGTAGAGGAGACAGCTGATACCATGCGAGGAATCCTCCTACCAAACAGCGAGAGGAAGTGGGACGCCGCCTTCTATGGGGAGGAAGTAGGAAATGGAAAAGGACCGAGAACAGGGATGCAGATGCTGCCTATGTCTCGGGAAAGAAAGCAGAAACATATAGTAAGATAGTTGGGGGAATAGCTAGAAGCAGGGGCTACCCGTGCCCTGGTTCCCATTTATAACGTTAGGAGGAGCCTGTGTTCAGTGTACTCCCTGCATCTTCATGGGCAAGTGCAGCAGGGTGGCAGCGGCCGTATGGCCTGCTCAGGCAGAAGAGGCCTGGGATGGAGCCCGTTGTTCCCTGTGGCTTGTGTAGGGCACCTGAGGAATACAGATGCTCACGTCTCCCACCGTGCTCCAGACCCCTCCATGAGGCCTGGGGGAAGCAGCTGGAAGTGCTTGCTGGTAACCTTGCCAACCGGATGACTGAAGCAAAGGAAGAAGGGACCTTGGTGAGGATAGCAGGAAGGCACAGCTCAGGGAAGCCAGGGCACGAGGGAGAGCTGAGTGGGGGCCTATGAGCATCCCAGCGGCAGTCACCACTCAGTGCCCCTGCTGAGAGCACAGGCCCATGTCGTGCCAGCGGAGGCTACCTGCACAGTGGCAAATGTGCGGACAGAGGCTGAGGCCTGGAAATACCAGGGCTGAGATGCCTTGAGCAGAAGGCAATGTGTATATCTGGGGCACCTTCATCCATCCCATGAGGATATTTAAGCTTAGCTCTGCACCAAGACATCATCTTGATATGGATGAGATAGCAGGAGGGAACTCCTCTTAAGGCACGGAGAATCCACTCTGTTAGGGCTTAGGCTTTGGAAAGCTATTGAGCCAAAAGGAATTGAGCTGACCAGAGAGGCTTTTAAATGAGAGAAGACTAAGTTATCTTTAAAAATCCTTTCTTTGTCATTTCCTTTCCCTAGTACCATCACCATTCCATCCCCTCACCAAGGAATCAGGACTGGAATTGCAGAAGCAGTTTGAGATTGGTAAAGGAAACTAAAGGAAGGTGGGTTTTAGTTGTGGTGTATCAATTTGGACCTCAATGCATTGCATTGCTAAGCAGCCCCATCACCCAGGCCCTGCCTTGGGTTAGCGAGGGCCATACGGACACCATGTTGTTCTGGGAGACACCACAAATTTAAGTGCATCAGTTGGAATTCTTTTGGCCTGGCTTTAGTTGATTCAGCAAATTACTTAGGAGAGAATGACCCATTGTCAAAGAGATGATCCTTGCAGGGAATGCATGTCTGGCAAACACAGCCCTCAATTTGCAGATTGTTGCGGTACCTGTGGTAATGGGGATTCTGTATCTTTTTCCAATTTAAGAAAATTTCCTGCAGTTCTCTGTGATGATGATATGTGGTTCTTGACATGCAAATGAATTGATATTATTCTAACTGCACGACACATATTCTTATGGCACTAGTAAGTATTTGGTACTATTCTGCCTTACAGTTTTTAAGGTGAACTTGACATCTTGGGAGCACTAGTAACTCAGCTTCACATACCGGGGAACTTTCCTGAATATGGGTAAACATTTTGGGACATTCCTGGCTGTTCTTACAATAGTGCAAAATTTTCCATGTGCAGAATCTGAAACCATCTCTCCAGGGGTGGTATTTTCTTGGACCCTCTAGTTTCTGTCTGTATCCTGTGGTAGTTTATGAAGAATGCTATCCTTATCGTTAGCATCTAGATCAATTCTATAGAGATTGCCTTATCATTCCCAAAGTATAAATGATCCACAAATTCCCTAGCAGATTGGGAATATCCAACTATAAGCAAAAGCAATGAGAGAGATGAATCTTGTCCCATGCTTAAGAAAACTCAGTTCTGCTGCTCCATCAAGTTGGCTGCCCAAATCTAAAGGGAAGATGTAGAAAAATTGACGGGAAACGTTGTTCTAGATTCCTGCTTTCCCAGATGTATAACACAAATACTTCTTAGGATTTGTTCTTGAATTAACTGCCAAAATGTTGTAGGTTTAATTTTTTAATAAAGTAGACACTGTTACTGGAAGAGGTCTTGGTAAATGAATCACCTGAAACTTAAATTCTGCTTCTGAGAATAAATAAAAATGTTAAATAAGTTTATTAACATCCTGTCATGCTTGTTTCTTGGCAACACCAAGCCCCCTTACCAGCCCTGAATGTTTCAGTGACTATGAGCTCATTTTCCCCCTTTGATATTTTCCTCAAAGGCTTTAATTTTAATGGTTGAATCATCTTGAATAGGATAAAAGAAATATTGGATAAAGAAAGATGGCGAAGGCTTTAAGAGGGAGGGGAAAAATGTAGTTTCCCTGGAGCAGACGTTGTTATTCAGAGTGTTTGTGAAGGAATGATAAACACCATGGCAATAAGACAAATGATGATTTATACCCCAAAGGCTGTTCCATGTAGTCATGCATTAAGCCATAAAAGAAAAAAAAAGCAACCAAATTTTCCCTTGGAAAAGCTTAAGAGGCAGAGGGAATAAGGTCAGAATCTATTATATAGCCCAATGGAAAAATACAGAAGATAGGACAATTTCTGAATTTTACTATATGCCAACAAACTCTGTAGCAGTGTTGCATAGAGGAGTGAGTAGAGCCCAGTGCTTTGGTGTGTTTTAGTGTCCGGGTCTGTGAAGAAGGGACAGGGTGTGGGCTGGTCCACGGTGGGCAAGTCATGCCTGGTTGGGAGTTGGAGTCACTCTACAGGAGGGTGAGGGGCCTCAGAGGGTTATGGCGTCACTGGATCCTACTCTTCATTCTCTTTCACCTCTTATTTTCACCTATGACTAGGAGAAAAATTGTAACAACTACTTGATATTGACTGTTTATCTGACGCCATTCTCAGTGTTTTACGTGTTTCTCTCAAATAAGAGATTAGGCTATTAAGACATAGACATGTTAAATAGTAATTGATGAAAAAATTTGAACTCATATAGTGTCTTTTCTGCATGGATTAGCACAGGTGGAGAATGAGGTGAGCAGTGGGATTAAACTTCAGATCTTGCATTGTTCAGATCTGAGGTTGTTTATCAACTTGATTTCCTAGGAGACCTGAACTCTACGGTTTACTATTTGTTGTGTGGCAGAGTCACTTGACAGAGGGCAAAAAAATGAAACATCTGAATGTATAACCGCAATCCCTCTTCGGAAGGTGGGGCAGAGATGGCTAGCTGTCTACAGTTGTTAGGAGCGGCTGCTTGGCAGGGCCAGCTGCAGTTCCTAGACCCCTGTTGCATCTGGGTGGGGCCATGTGTCCAGTGGAGCATGAGTGGAAGTGACATATGTCACTTTTGGGTTGAAGCAGTTAAAAATCCTATGTTTTCCCTATCCTCTCTCTCCCTGTCTGCCAGTTGGATTTTGATGCCCAGGGTGAATTTGGAGACCTATGTTGAAGATGGCAGACTTCTGAAGGCCAAGTCCTTGCAAAAGCGTGTAGAGCAGAAATCCTTCCCCACTCCCACTCCACACACAGCCATGCATGCTGAACAGGAACACCTGCTTTGTTTCACACATGAAGTAGGCTCATATAAACAAACAAAGAGTATTAAGTTGCTGAGATTTCTAGGTTTACCTCTTACAGCAGTTAGAGCCACCCTAACTTATAAAGAAAACTCCCTTGCACCACTGAAATTATAAAGGTTTAGGCTAGTTTCCTCATCAACAGAAAATTCGGTTGTGAAACAGGCAAGTTGGAAAGAACTTCTTTTTTAGACAGGTATAAGGTAAGTTTTAGAAATCTCAGCAAAGAAAAACAAGAGTAACCTTTTTTTTTTTTCTTGGAAAACCAGCCTTTATTTAGGTATTTAATCATTTCAAAGAAAAGGTAGTATTAAGTGGTAGAATTTGAGAGTAGAAACCAACGGGCAGAATAATAACTTTTATTTCCATAAGCCATTATAATTTTAAAGTGTTTCCTGTTCCTCAATTTATTGAATACTTGTCATGATTTTGGGGACACATGTGCCAATAATAGTGAATTATTGGCACACATGTGCCAATAATAGTGAATAGTAAACCAATAGCAGCAAAGGTTTGTGAGTGCTCGGCTCTAGGCTCTTGCTAAGAGCTTTGCTTGTATTAATACATCTTACTTAATTATGACACCCTCCTGGAGAATGGCACAATAACTCTCCCTATTTTAAAATGAAAAATTGAGACCTAGGGATGTTAAATACCAAGTTAAATGTCACCCCCTAGTAAGTGATAAAGTCAGAAACCAAAGGTGAGGCTGACTGTTCAGCCTGGGCTCTCCACTGTTGGGCCATGCGGCTTTTCGTTTTGCTCAAGGCATCGTGGCCACTTGCGGAGGAAAGTGCTAAGGCCCAGTGAATTGAAATGAGAAGCCCAGGTCCAAACTGCCAGGATTTGTCAAAGTTAGATTTTCTGACTCTGACTTCAGTACTCTCTCAACTTGGAATCCCATAAATTAAAGCAAACACTAACTTGGTTATGGGGCAGACAGTCAATATTTTTAGAGTGTTTATAGAAAGGAAGTAATTTTGGCCTGGCACAGGAGCAAACTGAAGGTAGTTTTACATTCCTGTTTCAAAAAGAATCATTCAAGTTGGGAAAAGTCCCATGGTGCTGGATCTCGCTGTGGGATATTCAGGGAGAGCAAACCCCTTCGGCTCCCGCTGCAGCCCTTGTGAAAAACGAGTTCTGGAGATTATCTCACCTGGCTTGTTGCCCTCTGAGTCTGATGCACAAAATTGCTTGGTGTTTGGCAAGATTTGGTTGGCAAGAATGCATCCGCGTGGTTAGTTTTTGTGTCTGACCCTCACTAGGAGGTTAAGGCCAGTCTTCACGTTGGTCCCCCCACTCCCTGCTCACCTCCATTCTCCTCTCCAGACGGGAGCACAGCTGGAGGGGGCTGGAGCTCAACACGGTTAGACGGGCTCTGGAGTCACACTTCCTGGGCTCAGGTTCCATCTCCATCACACTCTGGTAAGTGACCTTGGCCTCTATGCCTTAGTTTTCTCATCTGTGAAATGGAGGATGAGGGTTTTGCTTCATGTGGTTCAGAAGATAACGCACGTCAATGGCTTAGCCTTGGAGCTGGTCCACGCTAAGTGCTCAGTAGGATTCAGCTACAGTTATGAAAGAGAATATGGGAAGGAGGGAGTGTCTAATTAAAGAAGAGCAACATAGTCTTCTTGCTTGTTGTGAGTTGTCTACTCATATTTTCCCCAGTGTCTGCTAAAACTGACTTTGGCCTAGAAACAGTGGTTTGAAGAAGCAGGTCCAAGTTGGAGATGCAGGGTTTGGCGTCAAAGGTCCCGGAAAGCAGCAGGATGCTTGGACAGGACAACTCATTAAAAGTGTATTTGCGACCATCCCTCCCTCATTCTTGGAAAAAGCCGACAGGTGAATCTTGGGGAATGTTTCACACCGATCTGTGAATTTCTTTTTCCTCCCGATGCTGGCGTATTTAAAATGTCCTACTGTGGTCATTTAGATTTCACCATGATTTTTGGTGTCAGCCTAGTCCATTTAATATCTAGTTAGTGGTGAGAAACCAGCTTCTTCGCCAGGCAAAGAAGGAAAGCACCAGGCTCTGGGGCCACATCCCCAATCCTCCCGGTTATGTGGTCTCTGATCCCATGACTGCCCGGAGGAATGTGGCTCTGGGCTGTGAGAGCCTCCAGGAAACAGGATTGCCCAGGGGGCCTGAGAAGCTGAAGGCGGGAACGCAGTAGGTCAGATGAGGCCGGAGGCTGGTGTGAGAAGCAGGGTGGAGGGAAGTGAATGATGGGGCCGCAGGGTTTTGTCTGAGAGCTGGGTGGAAGGTTAGGCTACTACTCATGGGCCTAGGAGAGCAGTGCTTCCAGGAAAGGACTGGCAAGGACGCCGTGGCGGAGAGTCAGCGCTGGAGCTCTGCTGTGCAGGGACGCAGCTGGAGCCCAGCAGGCCTTCTCTTGCTCCCCACTCCCGTTCTGTGCATCTACACTGGAAGTGCAAGTCTTGTGTCCTTGAATTTCTCCTTTCCTGATGAGTTTTAACAGTAGCTCAGAATCTCTGGGATCCTTCCTCTGGGTCCTTCTGAAGCTCATCATCGTTGTCTGGCCAGATCAGTCATTCTCTCTTTTGAACTGTGGAAATTATACATAGCTTTCCTGAGAGAGCAGCACTGGACTGGGAGGCAGAAGCACCAGCCTCGTCCCTAATTGTGTGATCTTGCAGTCCCTGTTGCGGATGCTGGGGTTCACCGCGCGGGTGCCCCTTTCAGAACTGAAGCACTGAGGCCCCTGACTGTTGAGGGTTCGGCTGCTGATAACTCACAGCTGTATGCATCTGTGAGACCTGCCCTTGGCCTAAGGCGCTGCTTCCTAATGGGGGCGATTTGCCTCACAGGGGACATTTGGCAATGACTAGTTGTTTTTCTTGTCACAACTGAGGGGAGGCCCATGCTACTAGGATCTAGTGGATAGAGGCCAGGGATACCCCTAAATATCCTGCAACTCACAGACAGCATCCGATAACAAAGAATTATCCAGCCCAGAATGTCAAAAGTGCTGAGGTTGAGAAATGCCACCCTATGGGAGCCACCATACCCGAGATGAAACCCCTTCCTCAAAGGCAGCCTGTGTCCTCTAACAGCTTGTGGGGGGGGGGTTACCTAGATCTGGCCCCTTGCTTCAATTTAGGGCCAACACAAAAAAAGCCATCCCAGCTCCAGAGCTCTCTGTGTGGTTGCCTGGCTAATTTTTTTTTCAATTTTTTAGTAGAGACAAGGTCTCACTCTTGCTCAGGCTGGTCTCAAACTGCTGATCTCAAGCCATCCTCCCACCTCGGCCTCCCAGAGTGCCAGGATCACAGGTGTGAGCCACCACACCCTGCCTCTTCTTTTTTTCAATTGCAAAGTTAACAGCCCTTTATGAGAACCCGAGGGCAGGCCTTATGTTCCTAGGCAATAAAGAGATAAGGCTCAACAGATTTCTGAGTATCCAAGAGGGTTAAGAAAGAGAAGAGCAAAGATAGGTAGAACCCCATCACTTGCTTTTAATAGATTTAGAATCTAAAACGTTTTAAAACCTAAAACTCTTCATAGACATTCAGATGTATTTAAATAGGGAAGTGATATTGTAGGTACATTAAATGACCCTATCATCGTGGCCAAAGAATCACTGGGCACTTCTGTAAAATATTTCTATGTGGGTGACATTTGGCTAAAACTTTTATAGCCTACAATTTTATTTACTGATTTTAGCTTATAGTAGAACTGTCAGTGCACACCGGGTAAATAGCTGTGTCTAGATATTTCAAATAGCTATGTTAATTCTGATGAAGAAGTAACAAGCACCCTCATATCGCATAGAGCTTTATTTATGCCTCTTATTAAACTCAAATAATTGGATGGGGGTGGGGGTGATGCTGATTAAAGCGTGAGGTCTGCTCTGCTTCTCATGTGAGCTGGTGTCTCCTGCTGCTGGTGCCTCTCCCAGGATTCAGCGTGAGGCTCCATCGCTGTTGTCCCTGTGCTGTGCTGGGGCCCAGTGATGCCTTAGACTGAAGCCCAATGGGCAGGACATGGATAGAAGCCCAGGTCCCAGGCTACCTTCAAGATTTTGGGTTTGTGTTCTTTGTGCTAAAGCCCTTTCCTTCTTCCTTAACTCCATTCTGCTACTCTCTTAGGCTTTCTCTTGCCCCTGCTGGTCCCTTTAGGCTCTCCGTTACCTAAACATTGCGCTTCGTCTCTTGCAAACAGCCTCAATCTTTCACTACTGGAATAAGTTCAAAATCTTGAGAGGGAAATTGGCTCATCTTTCTGTGCCAGGCTAGGTCAGAGAACACTCACTAACTCCCCCGTGGATTAATTGCCCTTGCGTCGGTGATCACCTGGCCAAGAACTCCCTCTGTCGTTTCCCTGAACTTGAGCCAAAGGAAGGGCAGCATTAGCTTAAGAGAGGAAGGGCACTTCTAATGACATGTGCAGTTCCCATAGAAAGGCATTCCCATTGTTCACAAATCAAATTCCACTGTGTCATGGAGAAAACTATTTAGTAAAAAGTCTGCATTGAGAGTTATAAGCGGTTCTGTAAAAGTTGTTTTTTAATTTAGTTGAAGATGGTCTTTCTTGATTCTGCATGCATTTATTGACTTCAGAGAAGATTTAGATATAAATTCCAGACCTCTGTCATAGTTGCAGAAATCCTCTGAGGGGAAGTAGGGTTGCTTAGCCTTTTAGTATTTTAAGAATGTGGAATGTTGAATGGGAAATATATCAGAGTTAAGAAATTCCGCATTTTAGGGAAAATAAAGATAATCCCATGGGGTTATCATGGTGATTGAATGAAGTAACGCATGTAATGCACCTGACATTCAATAGATGATCAGTACTTGGTGGTGGTTATTATTCCTTGTGGGATCAAAGGTCCTGAAATTTTGAAAACATCCTTAGTGATTTGGTTTTTCTGTTTTCATTGTTTTACCCAGTTTTTGCCATGAAATAGTACAATCTCTTATCATTGAGTGATAAAGAAACATGTTCAATATTCAAAGGAAGCTTGAACAATCCAAAAGCTTTTAATTTCCCCTTAGGTACTTTACTACTGGAAGCTTCCGCCAGGCAACGAGTGATGCCTTATTAATTTTAAGCATAGACAGTATATGCAAACTTGAATACCGTTGGAGATAACACACACCTATATGTTTTATCCAAAAATTGAGCAGGCATAAATCAACCTCACCTTCTACTTCAAAATTGCAAAATGCATAATATTATTTGGCCATTTAAAAAAGTGAGGTATAACTTATATATACTGATGGGGAAAAAATGTCTACAAAGTATTGTTAAGTTTAAAATCAAGTTATAGCACAGTTTTATAGCATGCCCCCATTTTTATGTAATTGTAACAGGACAATAAAATACATTACTCGTACATAGAAAAATAATTAGAAAAATATACAGACTTCACGACGGCTCTCGCTGAGGGTGTTATGGGGGACCTTCACTGAAAATATGTCAGTATGGTTTGAATTTTTACAATGAGAAGGTATTATTTTTGAAATTATAAAAATAAATTAAGAAGTAAGTGAAAACATGCAGAGCAGTCTGTTTGAAACAAATCTTGTAAAGTATACAAGGGATTAAACATAAGCAGCGTGTTTTTGTTACTGACTCAAGTCAGCTCTTCCACCGCTTGGTGCGGTGTTTCCGACGTGTTGGCTACCTCAGGCCATTTTTATTACTTAGCACAAGCTTTTCTGTTTCAGTTCACTCTCAG
Source organism: Lepilemur ruficaudatus (assembly GCA_963574885.1). Lineage (NCBI taxonomy): Eukaryota > Metazoa > Chordata > Mammalia > Primates > Lepilemuridae > Lepilemur > Lepilemur ruficaudatus. Next base: position 6,264 of record CAUYRT010104150.1, on the reverse strand, counting down.
CTTCTAGAATGCAGGTGTTAAATACCACATCATTGAACTTTTGGCTGTTCACGCTCCATGTAAGTTCCCTCAAATTAGCGCCTAAATTCTCCAGCTCGAACCACCCCCTGCCAGACCTCTGGGTGTCTTCTCTGAGCTGACTCCTCACACTTGGAGCGTGAGGACCCACTCGCTCCTGAACCCCTGTTAGTTCTTTGGTTCCAAATTGCTCTTTTCCTTTCAAACTGTGCTCCGTGGAGCTCAGGGCAGTATTATAACTCTCAAACTTTAGTGTACATGAGTATTAATAGGGGGTTTGCTTAAAATGCAGAGTCCTGGCTCCAGGGATTCTCCTCTAGTCGGTATGGGATGGGGCCCAGGAATCTGCATTTTAACCAAGAGTCTTGGATGATTCTGTTCTGCCTCAGGGGTTCTATAGAAATGTTGCAGGTATTGTAGTCGGGGAGGGCTCCAGGGTCCATTATGTTGTCAATCAAAACATTTCTACTTTTATCTCTTAAAATTAGCCACCTGGTAAAGCTTTATTTGAAGAAATCTATCCATCCCCATTTGCAGATCCAAATCTACCAAACAGCTCCTTTTTTTTTTATCATGGTTAGAAAGGCCTTCTTCAACCTATGATTCTGAGAATAAATAAGCAAGCAAACAAATAAGGCTCCAAAAAACTCACTTATCTTTTCTTTTAGTTTTGTTATGACTTCATTTTTTTACATTTAAAAATATAGCAAGAATTTTTTTTGGTTTTAGGTATAAGGTAAAGGTCCATCTTAATTCTCATCCCAAATAATCTGCCAATTATATTAACAATATTTATTGAATACTCTATTTTCCCATATATTTGAAATGTAGTCTTTATCACGTACCACATACCTATTTGAGTCTATTTCTGGGTGTCTTATTCCTTTGATAAAGCTTCTATTCTGCGACCACTATCTTTGTTTTTTTCTTTTTTTTTTTTGAGACAGAGTCTCACTCTGTTGCCCAGGGCTAGAGTGCCAAGGCATCAGCCTAGCTCACAGCAACCTCAAACTCCTGGGCTCAAGCGATCCTCCTGCCTCAGCCTCCTGAGTAGCTGGGACTATAGGCATGTGCCACTGTGCCTGGCTAATTTTTTCTATTTTTAGTTGTTTGGCTAATTCCTTTCTATTTTTAGTGGAGACAGGGTCTGGTTCTTCCTCAGGTGGACCTGGAACTCCTGACCTCAAGCCATCCTCCTGCCTCTGCCTCCCAGAGTGCTAGGATTACAGGCGTGAGCTACCATGCCAAGCCAATTCTTTCTTAATTACGATACCTTTAGAGCAGTGGTCCCCATGCTTTTTGGCAACAGGGACTAGCTTTTCATGGAAGACGATTTTTCCATGGGTGGTGGGGATGGAGTGTGGGGGTGCGCAGAGCTCAGGTGCTGTTGTCAGTGAAGGGGAGCGGCTGTAAATACAGATGAAGCTTCACTCCCTTGCTTGCCTGCTGCTCACCTTCTGCTCTGGTCACCCCTTCCTAAGTTTCATGGGAGACAATTTTTCCATGGGTTGGGGAGAAGGGATGAGGGTGGGTGGTGAAGCCCTGCAGCCTGGTCCCTGAGTCCGTGGCCTGGGGTTTGGGGACTGCAGCTTTAGAGCACAGTTCATTATTTAGTAGAGCAGATTGTCTTTCATTATTCTTCTCTTTGAATTTTTTTCGTATGTTGACTTTTATATCTAAAAGAATAATTTTTGCTTGGTTCTGGAAAACTCTCTGAGATTTTAATTGGAATTGCATTCAATTTACAAATTAATCTGGTAGAAGTGGAGAGGAGGAAAAATTGGCATTGAGTATTGAGTGTACCCTTCCAGGAATATCACATGGTTTTCAAGGTCTTTTATGTCCCTCAATTGAGCTTTGTTACTGCCTTCCTATGAGATCTGTGCGTTTCTTGTCAGTATTCAGTACAGAACAGTACGGAAGTGTGGTATTGCATCTTGGCTCTGAAATCAGATGCTGGGATCAAAACTTGGCTTCTCTTACCAACTTTGAGACTTGAGGGAAGTTGCTTAATCTTGCTTGCCTCAGTTTTCTCTTCTGTAAAATGGGTATGATTTTAATAGTACCTAGCTCATAGCGTTGTTAAGAAATGAATAAATCACATGCACAGCACCTAGAATGTTGCTGGCATGAATTAAATGCACTATACATTCTAAGTTAAGCACTCTTTCTATAGTTGTAGCTGTCTTATCCAGAAGTTACTTAAGCAGCGTCCTTCAGTGTATGGAACACAAGTGAAGACTTTGAAATGAGACACATGTAAGCATATAAAGCAGATGGGTCAAAGAATAATTACTCAGAGGCAAGCATTTAAAAAAGCACCGAGGGTTTGTTGGTGTATACAAGGCAGAACAGCCTCAAGGGAGGCAGGCTGTTTGAACAAAGGCAGAGACAGTGCTTATAAAAAAACTAACCACACAACATTTCACAAAAAAAGGGATTGGTTGACTTAGGCAAGTCTAGTTCAGGATTGGCTGATTGCAACGAAGCTTCACAGGTTGATCACTGGTCTATTATGTGGTGGTTTCTCTAGGAATTGTGTGTTGCCACTAAAGCTCATGCTGACTATTCAGGCGCTCGCTCAGAACTGATTTGCTTTTACTTTAGACATACTTTAGTCATTCCCTGCTCTGGAATCATTATATAAATGATTATTAGCACACATTTAAGTGTAATTTTATTTTAGCAATTTTAACCCTATTGATTCTGAACTATTTTCACCACTAAACACTGTCTTACTCAATTTTGTCTCTAGGTGCTTTGACCACATTCTAGTACATACTAAGAACTCAACAAATGTTCCAGTGAATGAAGTAATCTCCTGGCCTATATATTTAATAAATGTTGGGGAAAATGGTCCTTCAAAGAGGCACAGTATACTGACTACTGGAAATTATGTGATCTTAGTGTACACAACCCCTGTGGATCTCTGTTTCCTCATTGTGAATAGAAGAGTTTGAGTCCTATCAATGATTTTCAGCCCCAATTGTACATTGGAATCACCTGTCCTAACTTTAAAAAAAAAGCGTCTACTGGCTCAGGCCATATCCCACATGGATTGGATCAGAATCTCTGGTGTCTTGGCACTGATATTTTTAAAAGCCTCCCTCCCATAGGCAATTCTATGATACGGCCACGTGGAGACCAGCTGGGCCAGGTGATCTCACATCCATGACTAGGAGAACAGCTGATCATCTTAAAGGAAGGGAGAAGCAAATTCAAAATCTCTAGTCTTCTGGGATCATCTGGTGAGATAGCAAATATTAATATCCACTTTGATAGGCCCTGATTATTGTACTATGTAGTCCAGAATATAATTCAGAAAGTAGAGAGTCAGTTAGTATATTTTAGTAAAATTTTTAAAAAATGCGTAAAAACTAAAATCAAAGATTTCATGTTCACTAGGATCAATTAGTTGTCTGCCAAATCCACGTATATGGAATAGCTCGTGCTTCATGGATGCCCGGCCATTGAGCCTTGCTGTGGTCCCTTCCACTTTTAAAGTAGTCTGGTATGTGTATGTGGCTTTGGGATTTCTTGTTAAAGAACGGAGATTGAAAAAACCCAAACCAAAAATAAATAAAAAACTTCTTTCCATCATGAACTTCCTTTATCTGTGGCTCCATTTCTCTGTCCCGCTTCACAGAAAAACATCCCAAATGAGATTTCTGCCCACCCTGTTTTCCACTCTGTTTGACTCACTCCAGTCTGGGTTTTTTCCTGCTACAAGATGGAAACTGCATTTGCAAGGTCATTACCAGTTACCTCCAAACCAGTGGATATTTTATGTTAGTTTATCTGATCCTACAGCAACTTTTAACTTTCTTTTAACACTCTTCTCTCTTCTGATTTCCTCCTACTTAAAGTTATTTATTTAAGGCTGCTCCTCGAGTCTTTTCCTGGTTTCTACTTCTCTGTATTCTCTTCTTATCCACCTGATGGCTGGGTATTGGAGGCCTTTGGGGCACCATCCTGGATATCAGTTCCATGAAATTTTGTCAGAAATAGCAGCTGACTCTGAGAGATCCAATTTAGGGAAGCCAAGAGTAGATCTCACCAAAAGTCATGGAGAAGCAATAGGTCCATGAATGAAATTATCATGAAGAAATAAAGAAATGAATTCTGAGAGCTGACCACTTCCATGAATCAGTGAGGGAAACCTGGAATGAATGTGGCGGGGTTTGAGTTAGTTTTTACGGATCCCATCCCAGCTATCCTAAGGGCAGACTAAGGAAGTTTGTTGACTAATGAAATGAGCTTTAACCTTATCCAGGAATTTTGGCTACTATTGTGTAAAACTCCTTTAATTGACTATGTGTGGTATCATCTGTCCTGGGATATGGCAGGAGCGGTTACATGCCCTAGAGTCTTAGCTTGAATTGCATTTCTTTTCTTTTCTTTCTTTCTTTTTTTTTTTTTGTGAGACAGAGTTTCACTCTCTTGCCTGGGCTAGAGTGCCGTGGTGTCAGCCTAGCTCACGGCAACCTCAAACTCCTGGGCTGAAGCGATCCTCCTGCCTCAGCCTCCCAAGTAGCTGGTACTACAGGCATGGCCACCATGCCTGGCTAATTTTTTATATATATATTTTTAGTTGTTTGGCTAATTTCTTTCTATTTTTTTTAGTAGAGATGGGGTCTCACTCTTGCTCAGTCTGGTCATGAACTCCTGAGCTCAAACGATCCTCCAGCCTTGGCCTTCCAGAGTGCTAGGATTACAGGCGTGAGCCACCACGCCCAGCCCTGAATTGCATTTCTTTGAACACGCCCTGGGTAAGTCTTCACTCCAGACCAAGATTTCTCAACCTTGGTACTGTTGATATTTGGAGCCAGATAATTCTTGGTTGTGGAGGCTGTCCTGTGCATTGTAGGATAATTAGCAACTTTCCTGGCTTCTGCTTAATAGATGCCAGTAGTACTACCCCAGTCATGACAATCAAAAATGTCTCTGATTGGATCATTCCACAATGTACACATGTAATGAAACACCACATTGTGTCTTGTAAATATATACAACTATTAGTCAATTTAAAATAAAATAAAACAGAAATAGACTAGCTCTACCACACAGCAGTTTGATGGCTTAGCAGTAGCATTGTTTTATTGTGATTTTTAAAATGGCAATTGAAATTTTTCTGAACATGAAGACTTATCCTTAACTACAATTATTGGATATTGAATGGCTTTGGAAATATTGTTGGAGACACAATAATGTTTCTTAATGAATTCAATCTAAAATTCCAATACAAGACAGTGCTTATATGTGAAACTTACACATGGAAAAGTCATTTTGATGAAAACTAATGTTTCAGTCACAAGTAACGTCAAGATCAAATACACTTTCCATGCTGTTAAAATTAAAACAAGAAGTGAGATCTCTACTTCCACACAAACTTGCAGTGGATATATTTTCTGAGCTCAAATTGCAGTTCCAACAGTGTTTCGGGACCTCAGTGCAGTGCAAATTTCATGTTGAAATCCATTTAACTGTGCAGTTGAGGAGCTCCCACCGAACCTTCAATTGGAAGTGATTAATCTGAAATGCAATGACAGGCCAAAATGTAAATATCAAGAGAAGAATCTAATAGAATTCCATAAATTCCTTCACAGTGATGAATATACCCAATGAAAATCATATGCTTGTGGAAGATAGCAGTATTTGTTAGTACCTGTCTCTGTGAAAGATATTTTCAGAGATGAAATATGTAGAATCTCATTACAGATCAGCATTAACAGATGAACATTTCTACCGATTTTGATACAGAATGCTGATTGTGAGCCCCAATTAAACAAAATGTTACCCCTCGCCAAGAGAATTTCGTTCATCTCATTAGTAGACCTGTATTACAAAAAATTATTCTCAATTATTGTATTTTGAATTTCATCAATTTTTATTTGGTAGAAATTTTCCCTCTCTGTTATATAAGTACCTGCATAACACCCTTGATCTTTCCTCTTGTCTAGCAAAGTCTAAAATGTTTATTATCCCGGCTGGGCACGGTGGCTCACGCCTGTAATCCTAGCACTCTGGGAGGCCGAGGCGGGTGGATTGCTCAAGGTCAGGAGTTCGAAACGAGCCTGAGCAAGAGCGAGACCCCGTCTCTACTAAAAAATAGAAAGAAATTAATTGGCCAACTAAAAATATACAGAAAAAATTAGCCAGGCATGGTGGCACATGCCTGTAGTCCCAGCTACTCGGGAGGCTGAGGCAGGAGGATCGCTTGAGCCCAGGAGTTTGAGGTTGCTGTGA